>OY744609.1:33986103-34027732 GCA_963556255.1 Allolobophora icterica | reverse complement strand
AGGCTGCCCTCGATTCGCGAATCTGTTGTGTCGGCGCCCAGGGCCGCGCCCTGGTAACATGGCTGTGTTACGGCGCCTTAGAAATTATCGAAGTCATTATTAATTATTATTATTTTCATTTTATTATTATTATTACTATTATTATTATTATTATTATTATTATTAATTTATTATTATTATTATTTCATTATCTGCTTTCGACCTCGTTCGTACTGCCCTTCTAAATGAATGCTTCGATAACTTAGACCCAATCATCACATTCATCATCAACCTATCTCGCTGAAGGCTGCTTTCCCGCCAGTTTTGCACAGATGTTTCAAGATTCTCTGACCAGAGAACAAAGAGATTACATAGAACAAAACCCTTTTAAGTAGGCCTATTCGCAAATCACATATTTAACCCATATTGCATTGCTTGCACTGGCTGTTCTATCGGAATTTAACCTGGCTTTTCCAAAAGATCATGTTTTTTATTATGACTTTACTTAACGTGACCATCGACTAAATGCATTTAGAATTATGATAATTGAGCTTCATGAGTCTTAGATCAGGTTAGTCTAGTTGCTGTATTATTTTAAGCTTTATAGTGTTATGCTTTTTGCTAGTGACTGAAATTAGAATCGTTTTCCAAAAGAATGGAGTTCTTTTAAGAAAATTCGTTATTGGTATCGTGTACGTATCTCCACATCTTATGAATTGTAGGCCTAGGCCTATTGAATTGAAGAGGTAGAAGCTTTTTCTTATGTTAAAAAGTCCAGGACAGGAGAGCCAGCTTATTCACATGTTTACTGCGAGTATATATGTAGATTGCATAGTTCAGAAAAGGTTGCACATATAAAAAGACAAAAGCTGATTAAGACTGGAAGTCCAAAACCTTGAGCAAATGTAACATTTGTAAATCCACGGAAACCAGTACCGTGTTTGTTACTATGCTTCATCTGGCATGTAATAACTTGTGCTCATTTGGACCAACTGTTGTATCCAAACCTATCCTCCGGCGCCTCCGAACAGCATACTAAACTGTGCAGATACGTACATGTATTCATACATATATACATTATACATATATCCACGTATGTATGTATGTATGTATGTATGTATGTATGTATGTATGTGTGTATGTGTGTATATATGTGTGGGACTCGGTGGTGTGGCGGTATGTTCTGTGCCTTGTTACCGAACGGTTCGAATCTACCTGAAGCCACTGCGTTGCGACCTTGGACAAGTTGCTCATCCTTAACTGTCTGTGAAGAACGCATCGGGAAACCACCTTATTCATCTCGTCCCCGGTTCACATCATCACATGAAGCCAATGGGCCTGCCCTCTGACAGGGGACTCATCGTCGTCATGTATACGTGTATGTGTGTGTATGTATGTACACATGTATGTATGTATGTATGTATGTATGTATGTATGTATGTATGTATGCATGCGTGAATTTCGTATGTACAGTATTATGCGTGTCGCATATAATACATGCATACGGTAAACCGGCACAAACAATGCATGTTGAGTTACATAAAAGCATACACAGTCACATGACTTGCAGGAATTCTCGATGCTTTGGTTTGAATTAGATAAATACTCAGGATTTTTCATGATTATTCTGTTCAGTACACCTCTGTGTCGATACAAGTAAGCAAGTAAATGAGCGATTACTCAGATCGAGTCAATCGATTGCGTCCAAGCGGAGTAATTCGAGCATGTTTGGATGATTTAGAGCAGCGGTTCTCAACCTGTGGTCCGCGGACATCTGCCTGGTGGTCCGCGAGCAAGGCCTACAATTTATATATGTTAGAATTAAAAAAACATGCAAATAGGCAAATTTTGTAAATTTTGTAAATTTTTGTTTTATTTCAATCGGTAGAATCGGCTAGATGGCAGCATGAAACTAATAATACGCGAATTTATGGTAAAAAATTTCGTTTGTTTTCATTTGTTTTTGGCACAATTTTTAGTGATGGTCCGCGACCGAGACACAAAATTTATAAGTGGTCCTTGAGTCTCAAAAGGTTGAGAACCGCTGACTTAGAGAGAGAAGTCAATATTTGAAATGAAGAAGGAACCAAAGAACTGCAGAGTTAGTTTTTTTCACTGGCGATACTGGAGTCGAGAAATCCATTCCATGATTCCCTACGTATTTATTCCCTTCATCCTTTTTCTCGCGACATTTTGTTTTGTTTTCCTTATTTCCTCTATCGTTATTATTATCACATGGTTCTACTTTTAGTAATTTATGTGGGAGAAACTTGCCTAATCCCGGTTTTGGGCCAACTCAGCGGGCCTCTAAGGAAATATAAAACCATGGCCGGATTGGCTCCCATGTCCGCCCTTAGTTGTTCCAGCCAGAGATCGATGAAATGCCAGTCATAATAGATCCAATAACCGGCAAGAATCAGATCTGAGCTTAAGTTAATACTCGATTTTCTTGTTCTAAGCCCCGACATAATTGTAAAATGTGTTGTGTCATGCAATGACAGGCAACGGTTTGAACTCTACATGTATTTCGGTTGCTCATGGACTTCATCTCCGAATCGAAATATCTAGCTTGCTCTTGCACACTAAGGGAGCCCCTGCAGAGGCGACTCAAATCAATCTGCAACATCCATTTGGTCGATTCGACGATGTTTCTAGTCAAAGTAATCCTTCATTTTTTTAAACAGAGAAATTATTAATATGGATAGTCTAGTGAATTTAATGCTGATCATTATTGATGCTGCAGTCTGCGGGTTTGTTAGATGTGTACATGGAACCTCTATTATTATCCCTATTTCTGGAGTATCGATTTCTAAAGATCTAGGCATATCTACATGAAATCGATATTTTGTCCACATAGGCTCTAATTCATGTTGACCTAATGCACTAAGATCGATATTTCTGTCTACGGGTTCTATTTTTATAAGAAGTTTTCGATCGGTCAAATATAAACGTAGGCCCACATTAATATTATTTCTTGTCCTGTGGGTTCTTTCTTCAAAGACGTCAAAAGGCATTGGGATAATATTTCTGTCATAGTAGTCGGTGACCATTGCACATACATTTGTTAATTAGGCCTATTATACGTTTGTTTCAGCAATACTTCTCGTAGGAATGCCACAGACCTTTTAATTAAGGCAATGCAAGTACGTTTTAATCGTTCGATTTCGATCCAATGCAGATTGTACGAGTAGACCTGAAAACAGACAGGATTAAAGAAGATTTTGACCTACCAATTAAGATTCTGTACACTGGTATACTCTGAACGCTTATAAGCAGCACGGGTGTTTTGCTGCCCTACAACCTGACGGTTTTGCGTAATTGCTTCACAAGTTTACGGCAATCTCTGGATTTAGGCTGCAGTTGTTTGCTCTTGCCTATCAGGCACTTTTGTCTAGTGTGTATAGTTCCAGACATTAGTATTACAAGTGTAGACATGATTTGGGCAGCACCTTTTGTCAGCTATTGATTACTGATTATTGATTAGTGCTAAAGAAGTGAGCGTTCACGGACCTACGTCAGCAACGGTTGCGAAGTGCATTCATTTGAAGTCCGCGTCGGGAAAGTACAAATGGAAATGCAAATGCAATCGTTGATGCGTCTGAGACACACTGCCGCCGCCGCCGTATACCTGTACCAATATGGCCAGACCTTTTATTGCTTTCACGGCGGACTCGTGATTGAACCGGCGGTTGAGGACGTCACGTGATGACTCCATTGATGTCTGATCAGTTCATTAATATTGCACGATTTAATTCGATCTAAGCATTGACTGATCCCCGACTCGAATGGACGTCGGAGACCATCAGAGGTCGGCTTAATCATTCAGGTCTACGCCTAGACCGACCAATACATCACCAGACTACTTCAGTAACAATCACAACACGTGTGCCAGACACTCAATGCCTTGCTGCTGCCGCTGCTTACTGTATAGGCGTAGTACCCAATGATTTCCCTCTTAGGGGAGTTGGTGTGTGCTTTGATACAATTTGCGAAGTCAACACGCAGTCTGTGGACTTTTCAGATACACGTATTTCTTCAGCATAAAACTCGACCTCATGAGGCTGAGCACCACTTCAATTTCCATCGTCCTTCTCCTTCTCGATTGAGTGGCGCCCGCTGAGGAGTTTCTGTTCAAAGGACTGTATGCACATTCGCGAGTTTGTGATAACGATTATGCTGATATCATCATCGTCGACGTCGTAGTCGTCGCTTTCATTGTCGTCGTCTTCGTTGAAGTCGTCGTCATCATCATCATCATCATCATCATCATCATCATCATCATCATCATCATCATCATCATCATCATCATCATCATCATCATCATCATCATCATCATCATCATCATCATCATCATCATCATCATCATCATCATCATCATCATCATCATCATCATCATCATCATCATCATCATCATCATCATCATCATCATCATCATCATCATCATCATCATCATCATCATCATCATCATCATCATCATCATCATCATCATCATCATCATCATCATCATCATCATCATCGATGCTAAATGTATCATCACCACCATCACTATTATCAGTATCAGTACTTGCGCAAGATGTCTGACTGCGAAGTGTGCGAGTACATGATATGATATCTTACTTATTATTTTCGGTCGCTCCTCAAATCCATTGTTTTCCTCTTGTTAAATTATCTTCAACAAAACTGCTTGCAGTGGACTAATGCTAACCAGAGACATTCGGAGGTGGTTTTAGACAAACAGTTTGTTATTAGGTTTTAATCGTCTACCTGAAAAAGATCTCCCTCACAGTGCATGTTTTAATCAGTTAAAGAACGATTGCTTGTTTATTTTATTAATTTGATTGATTGATTCGCTCCTCGAGTCACTCTATTTTCCTCCCTTTCATTCAACTTAAAAGCCACTTTCAACCAACCTTCAAGTGACTGATTAGAAACCAATTAACCAGTCTGCCAACCAGCCAAGAAACGACAGAAACCGACCGACAGAATAATAAACAAATATAAAAATTAAATAATAATAAGTCACTCATTCATTCATTCGTTCAGTCAGTCAACCGACCAATCAATCAACCATCCAACCAGTCAATCAGTCAGTCAATCATTCGGTCAATCCAACCAATCATGCAGGAAATTCTAATAGGTTGACGTCTGTTGGTTTAGGCGACATATGAAGGATCGATTGCGGAGGCCCTGCATCCGATTGGCGATGAGTTCGTGGACTCTGGAGGTGTTCCATCCGATGGATCTCCTTCGACAGGGACAGAGCTGGGCCAGGCGTTGCCCGTCCGTCGTCTCCTGCTGAACTCACCGACCGACCGACTCGGCTTCTGCAACGAGTCGACGGTGTCCCATCTGACGGCTGTCCACTTCCAGATCCTCGAGAACGGGTTGCGTGAGTATCGGTGCTGGACGCCGCGCCTCGGTCGCCTTATGACGATGCTAAGGCAGGAGCTGAACCGCGGCGGCAGCTCAGCGTCCGGCGGCAGTCGAAGGCAGCAGTCGGCTAACGAGGGATCGCGCCTGCGCTGTCGCATTCTATTCAAATACGACACATGTCGCAGCAATTTCGCAAAGTACCGATCGATGGACAACCCAGAGATATCGATAGAATGGCCCGAGGAAATATTGAACGTCATCAACAACACCCTCTGAACCATCGGTAATCGCTGTCGGATGCTAATGGCGCTCTATCATCATGACGTATCTCAGTCGTTAGATGACCTGACGGAGCAGATGACTCTTTCAGTTTTCTCTGCCATAGAATTCCGTTCCAGTTTCTTCTTCATGTACTTCAGATTAATCTGCAGATACTTTGTTACCTAGAATTTGTCCAGACTGACTGTTCATGCGCTCTGCATAAGTAGTTTCTTAGACTAAGCTAAACAACTTTTCTATATTCAGTCAATTGTTCTTGCAATTTGAATCGATAATCTCAATTGAAGCGTTTACATTTCTTCGTCTTTATTTGATTTAGAATGGAATTCGCTGACAAATAAAGACAGCTAAATGTCGATCTGGCGAAAGATTTAGTCTACAATAACGATAACAGTAACAACGATAAGAACATAACGAACAAGAAGAACCAGAAGAAAAAAACAGAACAATATAATCAATAACATTAGCAATAACAATAACAACAAATTACAGTACCCTCTTGAGGAGCACACTTTGGTTGCACTGATATTTTTATTGGGTGGGAGGGAGGTTACACGTTAATAACTCCTAGAAGAGGACGTCAAAGACAGCCAGTCGAATAAAGAAGAGGGCGGTCACCTGTCGATCCGAATTAGCAGCCTGAGTCTGTCTTTCAAACAATGCAAATGGGTCTGGGCTCGTTTAGGTACGCCGAATGAAGTGGTTAGACATCGGTAGTAGGCCATCCCACGTGTGGATTTAATCAAAGCTGGGAATGGTAATGTCCGCGATACAGCTCGGATTCTGTGCACATATGATCGCCAAATCAAGGCTGATTCAGAGACTTGCAGGATTGCACCTGAAGCATCGTCCTACTGAGGACTTGTCTGAACCACCACATCCGTCATCAAATCATCCAGATAACTGAAGGCGAAGTGATGCACTTAATTCGCTGGATCAGCTGCATGGGATGTGCGATCGAATACGCCACCAACATTTAATATTAATAGTAATCGTTAAGTCAAAAAATTCAAGCGTTAATTAAAAGCTAAGCGGAAGAACAATAGCCAATTCACGAGTGCTGCGTCGTGTCAGATCAGCGGCGGCGATCTTGTCTGAGAGGTGGGGGGGGGGACAAAGTCGGCCACGATCTCGTCGACGACCGTTTCCGGGAAAATTTTGTCCCCAAAAAATTTTTTTTTCTGCCACTTTATCTCCGAAAAATTTCCATGTCATCTCCTTCACCTCTTTACAACTTTTTCTTACACTTTTTCCCCACCCGCTTTTTTACTTTTCCCACTTTCATTTTCTTTCACCGATTTTTCTCCGAAAATTTTCCATTTCATCTCCGAAAAAAGCTGATGACCTTTTTTTTAGTCATTCACCACGTTTTACTACTTTTTCCCCCCTCTCCCAACAGATAACAATCTAACCCTTTCTTTCATTTTCTATAATTTCTTTTTTCCACTATTTTACGAATTCCTTCTTCTTTCTCTTAATTTTTTTGGGGGGACACTTCTCCTCTAAATTTCGATTTTTACCTCGTCTGGTCACAAAGTCTCCGAAAACGCTGCGAAAGCCCTCACGCGCAATTACATTTCTCAGCCTTTTTTGGTGTTTCTTCAAAAGGTGGGGGGACAAATGCATGGAGTGTCCCCCCACTCTTAAAGGTGGGGGGACATGTCTCCCCGTCCCCCTAGATCGCCGCCCATGTGTCAGATGGGTTGTCCAGAGGTTACAAGTGAAAAAATCCATTTGCCAGAAGACCATCGAGAGAGGGAGACAGAGGAGCCGCTGCTAGAGGCGAGTTCCTTTAAGACAAGGCGGAGGAGGATTGGATGAATCAGGAATGTGAATTCTTGAAGAGCTGAAATCGTTCCAGACGTTCCAGAGTCGAGTAGCAATGTAATAGGACTTATAAGGATCGGTTGGAGAAATGGAGATGAGTAGTTACTAGGGAACGGGAAATACTGAGATAGGAGGATAAATCAAGTGGAGCGGAATGGCTGGATGGTGAAGAGTTCGCGAAAGTACTTTGGATGGGAGTATTGTAGTGAGTTGTAGATTAGCGATAGGACTCTGAAGTGGATGCTCTCAGGGATTTGCAGTCTGTCTGGAGACTGACTATTATCAACATTTGAACTGTTTGTGCTTTGTTGTCTAAGCTGGATTCGGAAACGCTTCTGAGTAGATATCTCGGGTGGGCGATATATAAGTGCTCTAAATGAAAAATTAATGAGAGTAGTCTCAGCAGCATTAACTACAGTGTTTTCGACCTTGATGTATGTATCCCCTAGTCTTTTAACAGCTCTGCAACAACACGTAGTACGCTCTCTCATTGTGTGTGTGTGTGTGCTTGTCTCTCCATCTACCTTTCTGTCTGTCTACGTCTCTGTGCCCCTGTGTTTCCTTGTGTATGTCCTTCTCTGTTTCCGTAAGCGCATTAACTTCTTTGGCTCGGTCTGTAGACCTGAATTAATAATTCCGCCTTAAATCTTCTGTGTTCCTCTGTAGGTTTTTAATATTCGTCTCTCTCTTGTCGATGTCTGTTTGCTCGCGTTTATGTTCTATATCTCTATCTCTGTCTCTCTGTCTCTGTCTCTCCCTTCTACGATATGCTGGAGACACGCATTTAATTCAACGCGTACTTAAAATATATTAAATCAAGTTAATTGCATTATCCTCGCTGGCTATCAACTAAGTGAATGTGCCGCAGAGAACTCTGAAAGAATCAAGTGATAGAAAGTGGATAGATAGAAAACAAATCATAGGATACACGTATACATTGTACACGTAGAACTATACATGTCCAGCGGTTAGCGCACTGCACTGTCACTGAGAGGTCTGGGGTTCAAATCTCCACTAAGGCAGAAATATGTTTTGAGATCTCTGCTCCATCTGCGCCTCCTAGTCAATTAGGATAGAATGAGTAGAATGACATACACTGTCGGTAGGAATGTTGTCTAGATGGCGAGGATGAGGACTGGCCGCCCGAGGCTAAGATAAATGAAGATGATAACACTTCGCACCCATGGTTGTCTCTCACGCAAGCTTAAGGGACTGCTCTTATTATATATATATATATATATATATATATATATATATATATACTATATATAGGGCCTATGTGCATAAGTATAATCGTAAATATAGAGATCCATCATCCAGGCACTTTGTGTGCAGTTTTTCTTTTTTGATCAATTATCTTCAGTGCAACATTATTTATCCGACAGAGAATTTTCAAAACACTTTCTCAGTTTTAGTTCATCCCAGTAATTTATCAATCTATAAATCTATGCATCCGTCCGGTTGAGTGCTTCAGTTTCTGTAGCAACAGCAAAACACTGTCTTCTTCCATACCAACTCATAATTATCATCAGCGCCATTATAATAATAGCCCCGATCCTCACAACTCATCATCATCATCATCCTCCTCCTCCTCCTCCTCCTCCTCCTCCTCGTCATCATCATCATCATCATCATCATCATCATCATCATCATCATCATCATCATCATCATCATCATCATCATCATCATCATCATCATCATCATCATCATCATCATCATCATCATCATCATGAGCTTCGTTCAGAGATGGTCTATACTGTTTATGAAGCATTCTTCCACTTATGCACAAACATGGCAACATCGATCCAACAACAGTACAACCGCCTTAACAGCTGCATAGTACAACGACGACATTTCAATTTCACGTGATGCTGTTGGATTTTAACAACGAACGTAGAGCTGAATGCCGAACAGAAATCATCATTATCATCATTAACAACATTATCATCATTATTATTATCATCATCATCATCATCATCATCATCATCATCATCATCATCATCATCATCATCATCATCATCATCATCATCATCATCATCAGTCTTTAGATTGCATACCTAGGGCTTCTGAATAATACTGACTTCGCTGGGCTAAGTTTTTACAGAAACAGCTCTTTATACGAAACAGTCTCTGAGTCCGACACTGTTTCGATGTCAACTGATTACTTACCCTTCGTTCTGAAAAGTATACATTTCTTCATTCTGAAGTAATGGTCTATGCATCCTACCATATTGTCATTACTCTGATTGAATAAAGTGTCTTCTCTTAATGAACCCAGTGCAATATTGATCCATTAAAAAATTCACTCGGTTGAGCACTTAAGCTAAATGAGGATTGCAGAACACTGTCATGAAGACATCGTTTAATAAGCATGTGAGTAAGTAAGGATTCTATTTGTCCATCGACTGAACCACGAATCAGTCGAAAGCTCATACATAGACTCATTGGCCTACACATGTATAGTGCTTCTGAGAAGCGTTAATGCTCCATCAAGAATCAAAATAAGTACACACTATGCAATTAAATACAGCGTCCATTTATAGAGTTTCCCGAAGAGCATTAAAGTAACTTAAAATGAAGATTACCAGCGCTGGAACCAGAGGGAAAGTCAAGGGCTTTGTTGTATCCCATTAGTAAACGACTCATATTATGTGATCGAATATGAAGACTTAGGTTAAGACATTGTCTTCATCTTTGAATTAATAATTGAAGGATGATTTGAACTGAAATCACACTCCACAGTCGCTGGAGTAGCACTGTCGGAATCAACAAATTACCATTTGCAATTGATCAAATATTTTTTAAAGCCTTTGGCCAAACCTTTTTATATAAATAAATTCTTACTTAATTAAAATTTTGATTTGCTTTAGACTTATTCAAAATACAGATGTGGTGACACTTTACCCTACCTTGGCTTCTGTCATTCCTCTCGGATCGTTGCCACTCTGTTGTCTCTGGACCAACACGTTCCGCCCGGTCCCCTCCTTTTGGCCTTCCTCGAGGTTCTGCCCTTGCCCCTCTACTGTTCATTCTGTACACTGTCGACCTGGGATGGATTCTTCTTCCAGTGGGTGTTGGCCCGTGTTGCTATCCAACATTGACGAGTTTATTCTGAAGTTGCGCTTGATAAATGTCGGATTACAATTACAGTTACAAAACAACGACCGACTTCAATGTACGAACTTCAGATTGTACACTATTCTAAAAGTAAGAAAGCTGCAAGAGACGGTTAGGCAGAGAAATGAGGAGATTCTGACTCTTGCTGATGATAAATTTCTAATTGTCAGTGAATGAAGGTTATTCCACGTGGTGCACGCGTGGGCTCAGCCACTGAAACACACGACGTTGCGTTTGTTAAGTGCGTGCAAAGGAAACAACAAGTTCACCTCACGATGCAGAACGAAGATTTCCCCAGCCAGCCAAAACTTGATTTGGAGCAACAGAGCTCCCGCAAGTAGCCAGAGGCATGCCCTAACTGGTACCGCTAGATCATTTGAGGTATGTGAGATCTTATTTTATGAACAACCAGAGTGTGAAAATGATTTTCCTGTGGCCTGAACATGCTGTAGTACAAAATTATGCGTTTATGCATAATTATGTCCAAATATTATGTCAAAACTGAGTGCTCTTTTTAGTCTTTTAATATGATCACAAACTTATGAAATTAATATACTTAAATGAAGACAAGTGAACTAACTAAATAAAATATCTAAATGAAGATAAATTCAGTCTATTTGATTATTAGTTGTATAAAAGTTATTTTGAGTCTATAGAACAGCCAGTTCAGAAAACGATCTCCCACAATTGTCAAAAGTGGGGGTTTAACGTTCTGGTGGAGGTTAGACGCCACTGGCCCAATTCATGAGCTGACATAAGGTCTTGTCTCGTTCGAACTGATAGTTTTTGTTCCAGTCTTCGTTCTCTGAAGCGCCACCTAGCGCCTGCTGCTGCTGCTCTGCATCGTTCTGTGATTCGTCCGAATTGTCTTCTGCTCTGGCGTTGCTTAAATTCGCCATCACAGCATTCACCTGCAGTCGAATCGATTCGACAGTTACCATCGCAGGTTGGATGCTCTTCAGCTGCTCACAGTGCTTCAGATATTGGCGCCAAATCTTGGAGCAGCTGCCGATGCAACAGAGCGCCACTGGATCTCCGACGACAGTCACTGAAGATTTGGCTCGAGTCAGAGCCGAGTTCAGCATTTTATCGTCTGACAAAAAGCCATAAGGCAGTTCTTGGTTCGATGTCGACTCTTCGAGTAGATGTCTTGTACGAACCGTTGATATGAAGACGGCTCGGAATTCTTTCCCTGAATTAGCAAATAATTACATACTAATGTACTTCGCTAAACGAACTCCCATTCTTAGACTGGATGATTCGCACCTCATCGGGTTTGGGGGCGAAGAAAATGATTCATCTGAGGCTATGCCATCAGTGGTGAAAGTAATGGAAACTTAGTTACAAAGTTTTTTTAAACTTAGACTTAAACCTCTAACTGACTCCACTTACAGAATTACTTCTAACGCAACTAATCGTAACTCACTAAATTATAATTTCCAGTTTACACCAATAAAGGCAGCTATAGTATACGTGTTGTCAAGACTCATAGGAAGTAGGCTACAGTGGGAAAGGTTATTGTCAGCCCGTATATAGCACGAAAGAGATGAAGAGATTTGAGAGAGTTAAACCAGACAAATTCTAAACGTCACAAATTCCAATTAGCCAAGCCTAATCAAGCCTTAAGTGGAAATTTTCGTCAATTTCCAGCAGCATGCAAATCCTCAGAGCAGTTTATTCAAGAGAGAACGTGGCATTCGTCATTGGCGAATTGGCACAGATATACAGGGGCGTCTACACCATAGAAACCTTGGAGCAAATGCTCCATCCAAGAAATAAGGGGAAGATCTGTCAGTGTGTGTGCCACCGTTTTGAAGGAACGGGGAGGGGGAAGAAGAGGGGGAAAAGGGACGTTGCTCCAATGACTTAGGGGGGGAATAGACGCCCCTGCAGATATAACAAATAATCTTTGGGAATCAGTTTTATGTAATATGCAGTGATGGGCAATAGTTAACTAAAAAGTTGCTTACATTTAGTTTAACTAAAATTTTTTAGTTAAGGAAGAAGTTTAACTAAAAAATAGTTTAGTTAAAACCATAGTTTAACTAAAAAAATTTAGTTGGTAACTAAAAAGTTTAACTAAAAAATCAGCAATATGCAACTATTTTTCCACAGTGAACATTGAACACTGTCAGCAAAAAAACATTTTAACACTGCATTAACCTTCAATTGTCTTCAAATTCATACACTACTTACAGTACACATGTAACTGTATGCCAGAACAGTACACATTGCATAGTTTGAAGGTGAAATTGTCATTGACGCTTTGCATTCTTACAGTTCACTTAACGTCTTTTATTGTGAAAATGTTTGTCGTAAAAAGTTGGAAAAAGTGGAAAAAGTTTAACTACTTTTTTTACTTTAGTTAACTAATTTCCAAAATCAGTTGCCAACTTAAGTTAAACTTTTTTTTAGTTGGAAAATAGTTTTAGTTTAACTAAAAAAAATAGTTTAGTGCCCATCACTGGTAATATGTTTTGACGATCTATTGAACAGACAATTTAAATTAGGATCACCTGGAACATTTTGAACCTTGAGAACAACTACTTTTCCTAGACGACGATTCTGATGATGTCTTAAATTGTTTCTGATCATCGACACCTGAAAACATTTTCATCCAGAAATAGTAGCAATATCCCTTGAATATGAGATCCTATAAATGACAAACAACGAAGGTACGCAAACTGAAGGTATTTCACGAAGTAAATTGAGTGCAAACTTAAGAAGCTGCAGAAGACTAAACAAGAATTTATAATTATTTGTCGAATGCGAATCATACACTGGAACAATAGTTTGGATAATATGCCATCTTCTAACATAAAATGCTGATCTAACCCTTTAACTTCCTTGGGCTTGTTTCAAAACTGATCAAGTCATCAATCAACAGAGCGCATATTCTTCTAGCATAAACAAAGGTCATAGGTAGGCCTAATTGAATGGCTTTTCAGAACAAATGTCAACTATATGTATCTATTTCCACTGTACATCCATGCATGTATGTGCATATATATACACACATTTGAGTATGTATGCATGTACTATAGATGCACAATCCGGATCACCTTGAACATTCTGAACCTTGAGAACAACAACTTTTCAGAGGCGACGATTCTCATCCATGTAAGTATGTGTCTTATCTTATCTTATATGATTATTTATAAAGCGCCTCTCACAGTATAGACTATTCAGAGGCAACAGGAAGCCAGTGAAGTACATCAGTCATAAAGGTAGTTATGTGATAGAAGCGAGGGAAACGGGCAATGAGCCTGGCAGCCGCGTTCAGAACAGACTGTAGAGATGAAAGGCGCGCTTTTGGGAGTCCAGCAAATACTGAATTGCAATAGCAAAATGAAGGCATGGACCATAGTAGTAAACACTGAAGGGGAAACTAATCTTCTTACAGCCCTCAAACGCCTCAAGTGATAGAAATAGGAACGTGTCAAGTGGGAGAGGTGTTCAGAAACCAAGAGGGTACAATCAAGGGTGACACCCAAATCCCGAACACTGGATGAAAATGAAAAAGCAGGGTATATTGACAACAGAAGTGGGATATCAAGTTTAGATAGTTGCTGCTTAGTGCCAAACCAGATCAATTGGGTTTTAGAAGAGTTAAGGTTAAGTCGATTTGATGACATCCAAGAGTGGAGATCATGTGACAGGGAATCAGAGGAGATCTGCTGAGAGGATGAGCCTTGGACAAAGATCTGAACGTCATCTGCATAGAGGTGACCAGAGGTAAGGTGTTTGGTAAATATAGAAGGAATGTCAGCTGTGTAGAGGAAGTACAGAATGGGGCCAAGGACAGAACCCTGTGTATGTATGTAGTGTATATATGTATGTATGCATGTATGTATGTATGTATGTATGTATGTATGTATGTATGTATGTATGTATGTATGTATGTATGTATGTGTGTGTATGTATAATTGCATGTACATACAAGGGATTCACGTACATGTATGTATGCATGTATAATATGTAAGCATGTATATGCTTCTGTACCATTTCCAGCATACCCACATGACAGCCATGTAGAATCCATATTCCATATTGGATCTGTAGAGAATGTACATAGAGGTCCAAAAGGAAATGCTGGTAGGGTAGGTATGTGCATACGTACTTACCTGTGTAAATGTATAATTATGCATGTGATGCATATATGTAGGCTATGCAATGCATAGGTGTGTAAATAAATGTCTATATGTGTGTACGTATATATGATCTGAACCTGGTCGGCATAGGGTGTCGTGATGAGGATCTCTTCGGGTTTTGCTTCTCCCCATTCGCAAGGCCATTGGTTCATCATTTGGTTGACCTCTTCCACGACCTCTATCACCTCGGCTTCGTTATAAAACGACGTGCTTCCTTCTTGCTGCGTTTCTCGTCCATTTGCCGCACGGAAGTTGAGCGCAGGAAACGCCCGGACGTCCTCTCCTCGTCCTTTGACTGACCTCAGGATGTCGTCTCCGCCGTAGAAGACCCTGCCTACGAATCGCACGATCTCCGGATGGTTACGGTAGTTGGCTTTGAGAAGGACCATAGGTTTGTTCTGCGTCGTGGGCCATGTGTTGATGTAACTGGACATCAGGCGCTCCACCAAAGAGACGTGGAAGTTCTGCTTCCTGGCATCTTCGCTGTGCACTCGTTCCGTCATCTGGATATGGTCTCCAGCGAGGACGACGCACGTCGTTTCGTCCGCCAGACACAGAGGCATCACTGCTCGACATTCGTTCGCCTGAGCTGCTTCATCGATGAAGATGTGTGTGAAGTGACCTTTGAGACCTTCCTCCAATCTAGCCATCACCAACGATGTCTCCAGAGTTGTTATGACGATTCTCTTCCCTTTTATGTCCTCCACCGTTGGCTCACAAAACGTAGACTGACCTGAACGAAGGCTGTAATCAAGGATTTGAGGATCTACCCGGTTTACGAGGCGGAATTTGTCGTAAACTCGAAGGAAGCTCAGCTGCCTTTCTGCCGCCAACGGATGAAAGTAGCGCAGAATGTATTCGTCCGCAGCACTGAGAGACACAGAGAACGTCAGATACAATTATGTTACATGCTAAAGCAAATTATTGTTTGCTGTATAATCACTAAATGAAGCTAGAGAAAGGTAAGTAGTAGGTCTAGTTTCTGTTTAATGACACTGCTTCACAATTATGATGATTAGCGTCGCCCTCTTTCATTATTCAGGCTTGGGACTGGCAACACCAGAGAACGGGTAGTGACGGAGTTCGGAGACAGTTGAGAAAGAATGATGGCCTTTTAACGCGACCGCTGACAGTACGCATAGAAAAGTTTCACACCTGAAACCACCCGCTGAGTGCGTCCGAGTAGAAGTCTTGAAGGGGCGCATTTAAAAAAAAGATGCCATGAATTATTAATAGCCTGAATGAACGAACGAGTGAAAGAAAGTAGAAAAGTAAGAATGAAAGAATAGACGAAGAAAGACAGAAAAGTGGACGAAAGAACAACAGAGTAATTAAATAAATGAGTGAACACAATGTACAAACGAATTAACAAGTCTGGCAAAGTAAATTGTAATCTAGGTTTCGTCATCAACTTACTGGTTTGTAAGAGTGCAGATGAGAATGTATGAGTCGCGCTTTCTTTCGGTGAGGACCATGGCGGCCTCAGCCAAGGTCCTCGTTTTACCAGTTCCAAAAGGACCGTAGACGACGAGGGGCCAAGACGACACACGACTTTGCCACACGAAATTCAGGATCTTATTTTGGTCTTCGTTCAACCGAGACGACCTGCGCACGGTAATCCAGATTTCTAGTTGTATATGCAACATGATGAAATGCAATACAGTGCAATTGGTATTTGATAAAGTCTCCTAGAAAAATTTGGGAATTGCACAGTGAAACAGACAACAGGAAACATTAAGAACCATATTAAGCAGACTAGAAGAAGTTGAAATTCAGTTTAGAGCGATAGTCTCAATAAGAGAGTTGCAAACACGAGCGTTTAGAGGGTTCCAGATGGTGGAACACACATTTTATCTCAATAATAATCTTGATTATAAAGTTTAGAGGTCATAATTACGCATAGGCTCGTTTAGGCCTACTTGGGGTTACAATCCTAAAAATTAATAATATTATAATAACTATAATATACCGACCTGATTACGACTCTATTGACCTGATTTCGGCTTGGTTTTGGTGAGCCATCTGTTGATATCTTGTACATTAAACACCGGCGCGATAGAAGTTACTGATAAATAATTCTCCTTTTCACAGAATCAAGTGAATAGAAGGGCATTTTGGCTTAAACGCATTTATGAACCATACAGAATCACGTGACGTTCTGACAAGTGAATTCAGAATACAACGTCTAAGACTATATACTATATATTATAGAGTCTTATAGTAGTGTCCGTTGTCCATTTGTTATGCTTAGAAGAGGCCACAGAGGAGAAAAAGGAAGAAAAAAAGAATCTTCCCCAGAAGGGACATTTGTCGAACTATCTCTCAGATGATTTGCAGGATAAAAGTAGTCTTATTATTAGATTACATAGCAGGTCTTGTCTGGAAGTGGAGTGGCATTGTCCAGGCGGATGGTCGACATCCTTGTGCTTCAGCCGGAAAGACGATGTTTGTGTTGTTGAGTTGATCGATGGCGTAATGCATTCGACAGAAGGTCATTCGGTCCAACTGGAACTGAACTTCGACGTCGTACTCCTGATCAGCCTGCAGGCCCAGCTGCTGACAACATCTGCCATTGAAGAAGCACATCAAAACACTTTAAATCACCTTATTACAGTCATTCTTCTTAATCTGCTCAAGGAAATGCTTGATGTGAATTACCTCCTGCCTAACAAACCTTCTCTCGGCCTTCACGACCTGTCAAATTACTGACCCATCTCAACTTAGAATTCTATATCTAAACTTCTAGAACGGGTAGTCATGAATCGTATGCAAACTCACCTATCTTCCAACTCGCTATTCTCCCCATTTCAGTTTGCATACCTTAAAGTTTACTGAAGCAGAATCTTACTGCTTGTAATGACATCTTGTGCTACACGGACAAGGCTAAGGGGACAGCACTTGTTCTTGACATGTCTGCTGCTTTTGATACTATGAACCATTCTCCTCTTCTTCACCATCAGCACTGGTTTGGGGTTTCTGGTCCTGCACTCAATTGTGTAGTACTTTTCTTATTCCACGCACTCAGTCTGTTGAGTTGCATGGTAATCAGTGCTTTTTTCTAGAAAAATGGTTCCGGAACTGAACAGTTATAGAAGGGCTAGATCGAGGGCGAAGGTGGGGTCTCGGTGAGACCCTCCTCAAGAAAATGTTTGACGTCACATTAAATTAAAATAATTAAAATAATCTTTTAGTAAAAGAACTAAATTATTTTAATAGCTGAAAAAGGTTCCGGAACGCGGTTCCGGAACGTTTCGGCAGAAAAAGCACTGGTGGTAATTATTCACCCAGTGCCTTGTTGACATGACTGTGGTGTTACGCAGGGCTCTGTGGCTGGTCTTCCTCTGTTTATATTATATATCAAACCATTAAGAACTAAACAATCATTCACTGATATATCATTTCTATGCGAATGATACCAAAACCTACATTTGATAGTCTGTCGTATGAGTCGCCTGTGTAGCCGTTGTCCACTGCCTTCAAATAGATGGAGTCTTAGGCTGCGGCCAATAAACTCCTCCTTAACCAATCGAACACTGAATTTCTGCCATTGGGCACTTAACAGCAACTTAAGAAATTTAAATAGCTAGAATATATGAAACTGGATAACTTCTTGTTAAGTTGACTGATGCTTATCCGAATTCGGGCACTGTTTTAATTCTACTATATCTCTCACTTACTATGTAAAGTTTATTTGTAAATCGTGATTAATGTACACTTGTGACATACGCAGAATTATGTGTTATTTCCCTATATCCTCAAGGATATTTCTGGCAAACGCATTGGTCTCCAGTCACCTTGATTACTGCAAACCGCTTCTTGCTCTGTCACAAAGGCAAACTTCAGAGTTCAGAACTCTTTTGCTAGCTAATATGTCAGAACATAAACATAATTATAACTCCTGTGCTTAAATCTGTGCATTGGCTTACTGTGCAGGAAAGGGTTTGTTTATATTGGGCAAATAGTTAAAAATATTGAAGTCTGGCCAACCACTATAAGTTACAAAAAGTCCACATCCTCCAGACTTATAATCATTCAACCAAGTCATCTGAATATGTTTGCTTGGTTAAATCTAGAGGTTGAACTGCTCTTGATGAACGAGCTTTTTCAGCTGCTGGACCTCTAGATTCTGGAACTCTCTTTGTATCTACATTTGGCAATGGTTCAGACTTTGTTCTTTCATGAGAACTGTACACATTGGTACGATTATCAAACAATATACCTTGTTGACTGCATGGCAGTACAGTGGTATAGTAGACTCCTACACCAACTAGAGTAACCGAATAAAGAGTTTCGAACCCAATGACGCACTGTAAATCGTAAATCGTATGCGTCCAAAGTCCATTAGGACTCTCCAATTTCTTACTTCTACCCTATTGGCCGTGTAGACACAAAGTCTAAAGGTAGGCTAATGTGTGGCGTATACTAAATTTGAGCGAACTTAACCGGAAAAGACAACTGAAGAGAGTGTGTTGCTTACTGTTGTGACAGAGTGAGGAAGATATCGTGGCTGCCTTTAGAGTGGTTGGTCGGCCATTTCAGTGATGATGGCCTCGTATACGACGTCGCTTGGAGCGCTGTTTGGTCGAGATAGAAGAACGCTCGATACGGATGAAGATGATATCAGACTCCCTGCATCAGCAACCATTTGCATTTCTGCATCCACCTGAATCTTCACCTTATTTCATCATTTGCTTCTTTGTTTTGAATTTCGCTGATATACCTGGTACTTTTGGAACAGCCTTACTTTTCATTAGATTCTGCCTACCTTAAGTTGCATTTATTTAGATAAATTATATAGCAGCGTTTTAGAAGTACCTAATGGACACTGCTTTAAGGGTCCTGATACATGCATGCAGATATATAATATTATGTATCAAGAGGCGTAATGTAGAGCCCATATATTTATACGTACGTAGATATATATATATATACGTACACTCCAAAAACTAGTACTTCAGATTTAACGTAGAAAGTAGCGTAGTGGTATGTTGCTATTTCAATGAGTAGGTCTACGTTACATTAACGTAGTGATTTTTCTAACGTAGTTCACTACGTTAATAATCTAACGTAGAAATACGTCATCGCTAACGTAGAATACGTTGTCTATGTGCCAAGTAATTCTACGTTAGGTTAACGTAGTTTCAGTAACGTACTAAATACGTTATTAGTGAAGTAATATATACGTTATATAATGCTACATGGCGTCCGAAGTGGGGAGGGGGAGAAAAAATTTTGCCCCCAAAATTTTTTTGGCCCCCCAAATATTCCCCCCATTTTTTTTGCCCCTACAAAATTTACCCCCCCCAACCCCCAAGGAAAAAGCATATATAAACTCTACATAATTATATAGTACAAATTCATTTGAATATCATTATACGCTTATAAATACAATATATGTATTACGTAACTAGGCCTATCAATCTCTATGAGAGGCAGAAGAATTTAAAATGCACCAACTCAACAATACATATGCATACAACTAAAATCATGTATACATACAAAGTACATGCATACACATGTCACAGAACAATTTAAAATTTGCCAACACACTTTTTTTGCATGTAAAACAGAAACACATGAAAGAAAAAACAAATGCCAAACAACACTCTAAGTGTCACTACTAAAAGTCATGAGCTTTAATACTACTATATCTGGTGAGAAACTGTCAAGTTCAAGAACTGTTCACATACTTTCTTGCTGTCTTTAAATTGTGTAAACTTTGTACTCCAGAAATGCTACATTAAAAATCTAAAACAGTTTGAAGAGGAGGTCAGTGGCCTCACCGACTACTAAGTCACCATCTCTCAGTCTTTAGACAGTTTTTGTTCAATAACCCTAAAGTCCAAAAATACTCTGAATCTAAGTGCAGAGCACCAGCTTATTCACGGAGTATGTGTTGTATAAGACCATGTCCAGTGGAGGTCCGATTCCTGTTGCCTGAGACCGAAGAGATGAGAAGGAGCAGTTGCTAAAACTTCAACTTGGAGTGGAAAGCCTGTGGGGTAATAAGTAGATGAACCTGCAGCAGATGACACTGGGTGGGTGAGTTGCGGGATTGGTGAAGGAATTGAAAGCCTCTGTATCGAGTGATGAACCAATCTGTTGACATGAAAAGCAAAACAACTTTACTGAACGGTGATGAATTAAGAAGTCGCAAGAATGCTTGAATTTTCACAAAAAAGACCTAGTTATGATAGTCATGTGTGTTTCAGCCATCCATTATCAGCAAGGAGTACATGTAAGTGTAAGACAAATGTATCCTAGAGTTGAGTATAAAACATATAAAAATACACTCAGAAATTCATTCATTTCGATAATTTATATAGCGCGTCTTCAGAAGCCTACTCCGAGGTGCTCCAAATCCAGCCAAAACAACTTGGCCTCCCAAAACTGCACCCATGTCACACAGTTTTAAAATGGCAAATAATTACAAAGCACTTCATGATCAGAAGCTCACTAACAAGTATACAGAAATAGTCCAAAGTAAAATACGTCAGAATTTTCAAAACCTCAATTCAATAATTACTATTAACAAATAACAGAAAATGGACCAACCTTTGGGCAGAGAACTCATTACCATCAATAAGAATATAATTGCTTACTTACTTGACAAAGAAAAATACACTATGTCAGTGAAAGGCATTTAATTGAGCAGCTCTGAGTAGGTATCTTCAAGAGGCGCTATATCAATTCCTCAGATAGAATGAATGAATTAATTATAACATGAAAATACTGAACATTGAATTCTAATTGACAGTTTCAAAAACAAACACAGCACTTTATCAGGGCTCCACATAGCATAACATGGCACGGTGGCCGATTGCTCAGAGCGTTCAGCCTGATATGCGGAGCACGGGTTCAAGCCTCGCCCGAAGCAGTTACTGTGTAGTGACCTTGAACAAGTCCTTCACTCACAATTACTCTAGTCCATCGATGGTCTGTCGTATGGTCTTGTGAGCACTTCTGAACTTTGGAAGGAGGGCATTGTCAAATAAAGTTGTATATAACGAGTCTTTTCATAAATAAACATTAACATATAAAGCCACCATTTTATAGCAAGTCAATTAGTGAATTGTAAAAATAACACTGGTACTTGTGACTGAAAATTTTTGTCAGTATCCACATAAGGTCCACCAGTATTGAAGTCTTTACTAACCATAACAAGGAATGTCTCCAGAAATATTAAAATATAACGACTAGTGTCTCCACAAATATTAATATACATATGTAAAGCTAATATTTAAGTAATACAATTATAACTGGTAAAAATAAAAAAATACTAGTTCTACCAAACAAAAGTTGAATAAGACAATGCCTTTGGCCAGCTGTAATACTGGCAAAGTGCCATGTCCTTGGTCACAAAAGCTAAGCACAGGCATCACTTTAGTCATGAGCTCTGTGTTGTATCAGAGGGGTCCTCCAGAGATCAATGTCCAGTGGATGTCCAAATACATTTGGCTGAGACACCATAGAAAGAAGGCAGGTTTCATGAGGATGAGAAAGCATGGAAGGTGAAGGATGGTTTAGGGTAGAAATTCTTCAAGAGGCAAGACTTACTTACGAGGCATTGTTGATTTTGATGAAATACTGCGAGTTCATTCGAAGCAACATTGGTGTTGTCATTCCCTGTCTCTTGCTAATGGCAAGCGCATTGGCCACAGAAACTTCCTGTGAAATAAAATCAATTTTTTAATTTTAAGTACATGGTTGTACTGATTTAAGGTTTCAGACTTGTGGTAATTAGGTTTTCACATTCTGGGGATCATAACTTTTTCATCACGTAAAAGACTTGCAAAAGTTATCACCTTTAATGATACCCATTTATCATGTTGCATCAGTGCAACAGGGGACGTAGTATGTTCTGCGCCTTGTAACCGGAGGGTTGCGGGTTCGAATCTTCCTCAACCACTGTGTAGCGACCGAGCACCATCGATGTTTGTATGCACTTGAAGTTCTGTGCACTTCTGAACTTTAGGAGGGCAATATCAAAATACTCTTGTATTGTATTAGTGGAGCTGATTACATCTCTTGCTCATTATTAATAATTAGCAACATGCTACCTTGCTCTTTTTGTCTGCAAAATTAGACAGAGCACCCATTAACTGAAACTCTAAACAACTGCAGCACAGGACCCCAAAACTTAAAGGCAATGCATTTGGCTCCAGCTTGATTAGCAGTCCACAAATAGACAAAACTGATTCTCAGTGAACAAGAATGACAACCAATATCGCAAGTAAATATTGTAGGGTCATGCCAATGCACTTAATATGTTGCTATTCCTTGTCCAAGGGGTCGGTTCCACAACAAATGCTTCACCGACAAATGGTTCACGGACAAATGGTTCAAGATCTTCCAGCTTGAGATATATTGCTCAGTGGCACTTTATAAACGTCCGATTGCAATTACATTTACTCCACTTCCCAGAAATAACAAATGAAAGGCAAACAATGCACACAATGAAATATTGTAGCATGGCAAAACAACACATGAGGAGTGTTACATTTGTCAAGCAATAATAATAACATACATGAACAAACCTGACAAATTATACATGTCCAATTCAAGTCCCAGAAGGTAGATTGTCAAAATGAAAAATTCAAACCTCAAAATTGACGAATAGGCGGGCAATTACAGCTTCGAGTGACAGTCATCGTCATTTCTTTGAACTAAACATACAAAACAATAAGTCATCAGTTTAGTGTACAATAATAAAAATAAGTATTTTCCATTTATTTCATGCACTACCACTGACACAAGTCACCAATAGACAAAGGTGCACCACAACAGCAGTAAATGGTAAAGGTTTACAATGGCATGGTCACAACTGTGCACAATGTAAACATCATGGCCACCCCAGAATTGGATAGAATAGAGTGCAATGAACTCTTAAGCCTACATCCGCTCAAGTAAGTAAGTTATGAGTACAGTATTTATGGGGGAAAATTTACTTTTATCACAAAATAACACAATATTTCCAAAGGTTAAATGTGACCTGTCAAACGAACAAAAAATAAACTTATTGCATTACACTACAGTGTACATGTCCAGTGTAATTTGACATTTCCATCCGATGTGTCAGCGACATATAGTTAAAAATTTTCATGATGCTATTAATTCACATCATTCACTTTATTACTCAATACTTACTTACCTGACTATTTTTAAATATTGTGCTAATGAACTTACTTACTTGAGTAGAATTAGGCTGTTGTTTATCTTGCGCACTAGCGACCACGCCACTGTAAACCTTCACCCAGTATATAAGTAAATCACCATGGGCATTTTACTCATACAGACTACTGTAGCAAATCATTGATATCTGGTATGCAAAATAAGTGACAAGCAAAGCAAAAGTACAAAAGTATAGAATATGCCTTGTTGACAAACATTTATCCAACAAACAAACACACACACACACACACACACAGGCCATGTCAAAAATGACAACTTAAAGTAGGGCAAATGCAACTGTAATTAGTAACCCTCTATTGTGCCGCTGTCCAACGCACAAGGCATCAACCAATGGCACACCAAAACCAAGCCGTAATCAGGTCAATTTCGAGATCAGTCCATAACACAGAAAGGCAGATTTTTCTTTTTTTGACAGGTGGCCTGACAAAATGTCACGAACAAAATATCATAAAGACAAAATGTCATCAAACAAAATGTCACGGAGAAAATGGCATGGATAAAATGGCACGGATAGAATGACTAAATGTCCACAAGATCTGTCCGTAATACACAAAGGCAGCCTACGGTCGATAAGCAATTTGAAAGAGGGAAGTTTTAAGTTGAGAACAAAACGACACAAGCGACTGAGCAGAGAACACAGAAACAGGGATAGAGTTCCAAAACAGTAGGTCCACCAACTGAAAAAGCTTTGTCCAAGCACTAGTAATCTGTGATATGATAGTCTTGAATTTTTTTCTTGCAATCACATTTCAAACCTTGGTAGTGATTTTTCTTCTCTTGACAGGTGGCCTGACAAAATGTCACAGACAAAATGTCATAAAGACAAAACGTCATCAAATGTCACAGACAAAATGGCATGGACAAAATGGCACGGACAGAATGGCCGTATAACAAAATGCACGGACAAAATATATTCGAATCATCTT
The DNA here is from genome assembly GCA_963556255.1 of Allolobophora icterica. Taxonomy (NCBI): domain Eukaryota; kingdom Metazoa; phylum Annelida; class Clitellata; order Crassiclitellata; family Lumbricidae; genus Allolobophora; species Allolobophora icterica. The sequence continues at coordinate 34,002,888 of OY744609.1, read as the reverse complement.
TGCTTCTGATTCTGATTTGGAATTTCTATCAGAATCTAAACACTGGTTAGTCGATGGGACCTTCTAAGTCTGTCCTAGAGGTTTTGATCAACTATATACGGTTCATGGTTTCCTGTTGTCTATGCTCTTTTAAATGCAAGATCTGAGAGTTTATAACCGTTTCTTACAGTCATTGCTGTCACCGAAACAGATCTCAGACCAGAATCTGTTGTAACGGACTTTGAACTGGCAGCAAATCAAGCATTCCAAACTACATTTTCATTGGCTTCAATCAACGGTTGCATGTTTCACTTGGGATAATGCATTAGGAGAAAGTTGCAAAGTGAAGGTTTATCTACACGATACAGAGATGAACATGATTTTTCTCTTAATACAAAACGTCTCCTCGCGCTCTAGCCTTTGTCCCACCTGATGACGTTGTCAGCACCTATGAAGGTCTAACCAGAAAAACCTGTGTATCGTGACCTGGATTCTATTTTAGATTACATTGAAGATATTTTCATCGGCCGATAAAGAAGGCGTAGAAGAGCAAAGCCAAAATTTACAATCGTCATTTGGAATCAACATGAGCGGGTAATTCAACACCTGCATCGTAGTAACAATGCCGTTGAAGGCTGGTATAATGCATTCAATAACGTGGTTGGATTTGCCCTTCCAACTACAACAAAACTTGCATGTAAGCTTTAGCAGGAACAGCACAGCAAAGAACTCCTGCGTCATCAGACTGAACTTGGGTTCAGCTAGGAAAAAGAAGAAGACATATGTGAGGATCAGCAAAGCTCACCACACTATTTTGTGACTGACTAAAATAACAGAGACCCAACTTACTTGGAAGACGTTGCCAGAGTTCTAAATATTAATGCTGTCTGACCATTTTGTTTGTAAGCATTTTGTCAGAGCATTTCACTTTTTTCACATTAAAAAACAAAGAAATATAAATGTAGTTCTTTTTCAATTTTGTTTATGTTACAATGCATACACAAAATTCCTGTGCCATTTTGTCATACTAGCTTTCAGGATGTCGAACAACTATAGAAAATGGGTAATCATGCAGACTGAGTGCCTGTGTATATAAACAATATGGTCGACATTGACTTCGCTCCAACAGAGCTCTGCTACATCCCATAAGGCAATTCGCTAAGTAAAAAATTAATGAACACGAAATTCTATTGACATCTTAACAAACAGAACTAAATAAAGTAGCAAGTGTCTGAAGTGGCAACAGAATGCATATAAATGTCCTATTTCACGTTTTCTAAATTCGAATACGCGCGAAAACTTCGTGTGCGTTAGCGATTGCATTATGGTATGTAGCTGGTAGGTAGCAGCACTCTATTAGAGAAGTCAGTAGCAACCATACTGTATATAAACGCAGGCACTCAGTCTGCGTGATTACCTTCAAGTTAAATATCGTAGAGAAATGTCAATATTTACTTAAATGCGTGGTCCTTTCCAACTTTACTCGAATATCACGCACTCCTTTAAGAAACAATGGCCGCCAGATCGTAGCTACAAGACTGGTACCCTGATATTCTGTCGGGAAGCTGACGTGCTAGCAGAGCATATTTAGGAAATTTCCACTGTTAGAGATAGGACTTTTTCGCACATAAGTTTAAGTCAAAAAGCGCTGAGTCAGATAAACTTGGATTCCAAGTTTCTCTGATTGTTTAACGTGCAATGACGCACAAAATGTGTGACGATAAAATTAAAAGTGCAGTGATGAAAGGCTGTTTGTGCAGAAAATGTAAGTAAGTAAGTATTCGTTTATTATACATAGTAGTTTGACACACCACAAACCATTACAACAAAAATCAAGAAGCATGTTAAATCGACGATTGTATTGCAATTCATAATTATTTGTGATTTCTATTATTGACACCCTGGCTTTTCCTCATCGGTGTCGCGTTCCCTAGAGGCATTTCTGTTTCCTCGTGGCTTCCGTGCTGAGAGCGCCTCTGAATAGTTATTCTGCGAGAGGCGCTTTATAAATTTCTAGATACAATACAATACAATTTTTTATAGACTCGCGATTTTGTGCAGTGATAAATTTTGCTTAAAACATCCGAAGTCTTGGTAGACATAGGCCTATATTTTAAATATCTGAAACTTTCAAGCAGTCAAATGATCAAAATGAACTCATTATTAATGAGGATTTCAACTTCAAGCCTCAAGGTCATAATAAAATAAATAATTTAATCATTTCATCATTGGTGGCGACTGGTGGAACTAAAAAGTGCAAAAATTCACTGGTGAGAAAAGGGCAAGGACTGGTGGGGAATTTCTCCGCCAGTTAACATGTTAAAAATGCCCTGCGTGCTTGGTAAAGTAAGTGAGTAAGTAAGTATATCCTTAATAATCCAACTGCTAATCGCCTTTGGCTTACGCATGTAAAACATGTCCAGAACTATATTCCAGTGAAAATCATCCTTCTTATGAAAGAACTGTCTGCAGTCGGAAGAACTCGATTGTGAACACGGAGTTGCAAAGCAATGTGCTTAAGCATGGAGCACATGTGTTGGACACGTAACGACGGCCGTGAAAAGCTTAGAATCAGCAGTTGGGAACTTCGGATTGTTCAAAACCGGGGTAGTTCGTAGGAAGATAATAAACTGTACAAAATTGTGCAAGAAGGCACTCCCATATTAGCCTAAACATGGACGTCCAATGACCTCTGGCCACTGAGCTGCTGCAAATTGCGGCTTGCCTGACCCTGTCTAAATGCCGTTCAGAGACCAAAACGCAAGCATGTGCGCTTGTGAATAGGCTGGTGCAGTGGTGCCCTGCGCTTGGCCTTCGAGTGGCGCTTTAGAAGTTTGGAGATTACGATTGTTTATGCAAATAAAGGCTACTTACTTACTTACTTACTCAAGTGGGCGGAGGAGACTGAGCGCGCGTAAAGTGTATTCATACGCACTAGGCGAAGTACTTTTCAAAAGTTACGAACTTGCTTTAGTAATGCTGTCCACGTTTGTTCTCATATGTGAAAACATTGCATAATTTAGGAAATGTTGAATTACTTGCTATTAACATTATTTAGGAAACTTCTAGTCGCTTAGTTTGCATGGTTGTACCTGAACTACATTTTGTGTACAAGCAAACAATGGCGATCTCTGTCAAACACAGATTACTACGTTGGAACAGCTTAACGTATATTTAATACGTTAGGAGTTTTCTGCGACAACGTAGTCCTACTTCAATCACAGCAGATCAATACGTCAAAAAACTGTAACGTATCTTTATACGTTATGCTCCAGCGTAGTAATTCTAAGAGTGTACATACTTACATACATGCATGAGTGCATACATAAACGCATACATACACACATACATGCACACACGCATAGATAGATACATACGCAGATACATAGATATATGCATGCATATACATACATAAGTGCATACATGCATGCATACTTACACATATATACATAGATGCATGCATACATATGTACACATTAATGATGGATACAAGTTTGTGTATGGCTCTCCCAGTCTCCAATTCTCCATATATAAGAAAGCAGACGTGTAAAATGAAGCAGACCTTCGATAATTCTGTTCTCGAGCGTCACTTTGGCAAACAGTTGTCCTGGACGGCTGCACTGAATCCCAGAGAAATCAGATTCCAAACGATCTGTCAAACACATCTTCGTCATGACATCATAGCTGAAGCAAAACACAGGTTGTCAGATTTATAGTAGTCTCCAAGAAAGTTCGATGTAGTCTCTAAATGGCGTAACATACGACGTCATCGCTGCAGTATCTATTCTACAGGGCGTCATTTGGGGGGCAAGGGGGAACATTTGCCCCCTGATTTTTGAGGAAAAAATGAAAAAGCTGGAACAAGAAAAGGAGGAAGAAGAAAGGGGTAAAAAAGAAAAAAAAGATACTCAAATTCATGGAATTATTATGTACTATTAACAAAACTAGAGTCTACATAGGTTTTTTCACAAGACCACACCTCTTTGACAGTGGGGGTGGGCACACTATGCTGTTGTCCCCCTGAAAATTGTGAAGAAACACCAAAAATAAAAAAATATTAAGCCTCTTTTTTGACGTCTCCCCCCCTGAAAAAAGCTGAAATGACGTCCCTGCTATTCTATACCCTGTTCAACATAGCGCGTCATGCATTGCGCTGTGGTGTAATGAAAGTAGGGTTAGGCCTACTTAGTAAAGTCAAGGTCCCGTGTCTCACTTTTAGACTCCTTCATTTTTCCCTTCTTAGGCCTTTGAACCGGCAATGGACGAATTTAGACACAGGGCCAGCAAATCGCATGATTTGCCGTTTACTTCCTAGCACAGGTTGTTAACAAAAATACTTGCCCATGCAGGGTGGCTACACTGAGTCCCTCAGTAGGCTCAAATCCGAACCTGTTAGGATTTTGTTAGGTCGTATAGCTAGACTGCTGAATGAAAAGACCAGCATGTCGGTCAATGTAATGTAACCAGAAATTTTCATGACGCCGTCAGAAGAGTCCCATCGCATAAACATTATAATTTTCAGAGCGTTGATGCCTGTTTAGTGTTTAGGTATTTCTTAAAAGTAGTCGTATTATGGATCAAAGGCATTCCAAACCTACGTCCATTGCCACGTGAGTTTGACTGGAAAATAGTCAGTTTCATTTGTGATGCATAGGGATTATCACATTACTTTTTTGAAACTTATTAAAATTTATTTGAGTGCGTCTGATAAATTTCCGTTGAAGATACGCAGCATGAGCACTTTTGGCATTTTGACGGGCGCCACATAAATGTTCAGATACATACATACACACACATACATACACACACATACATACATACATACACACACACACTCACATACATATACACACATACACACACATACATACACACATACATACACACACATACACACACATATACACACACATATACACACACATACATACACACACATACATACACACATACATACACACATACATACACACATACATACACACATACATACACACCTACATACTCACACATACATAAACATAAGTACTTGCATATATGCAGGAGTGCTTATAAGTACGTACTTGGCCTACATATGCATACGTACGTATAAGTGGAATTGTGGAATGAGAGTCAGTACAGAAACTTACCAAGATTCGGTGGCAATTGCCTTGGCCTGGGCCAGTTCTTCGAGTGCGATGAGGCTGTGCATCCTGTGCGCGTAGTTGTGGCGATTGGGTTTCGACTGATCGATCTGTTGCATTGTGATTTCATCGATATTCGGCTCCTTGTATTTCGTCAACAGACGACCGTTGAACTCGTCACGTGAACGATCGGTCCTCGCAAATCCTACGATTCTTCGGTTCTGCGTCGTCCATCTGTCAACAGATGAATGAGGTCTGTGCAGTGGTTGAAGTGGTTTGGGTGAGCACTCCACTTTAACCCCTGGGCCTGTGTCCGAATCTCTTGCGTCACGAATCACATTCACTATCTTACAGATAGCATATTAGATAATTGTTTTGCGCATTTCAATAACTGGCAGATCGATATGCCTTAATTATGATCTAATGGTTTAATGATAAGTCCCCTATGTTAATGGATAGGATTTATTAATAACTATAGTTTATTTATAAATACTTTATTTGTTAACTGATGTATATGTATGGCAAATTAAGCATTGAAGTACAGAACATATCTTTGACAGTAAGTATGATTTAAAATATATTTACAAACAAGGAGAATTTTCCTACCTATCGAAGTTCAACTGTTGTCGAAGTGTTAGTAGCCTATCACACGCTTCTAGTCTTCCCAAATCAACTGTGAGCTTCTGTACTAGCTTCGGACGTTGACCAAAGTCAAAAACAACCCACTGCCGGAAAGACCCAAACAGTCCTCCGGTGAAACGAACGGTGACTTCGTAGTTGGAATTGTCTTCTTTGAAGAACTCGTATCCATCCGCTATCTGACAGTCCTTCTCTAAACCATCTCCAACGAGAGCAAAGTGTAAAACTCCTTCTTCGTGGTAAAGAGAAACCTTCTGCAATTTCAGTGTTGCCTAAAATGTTCAGTTTAAATTGAAATCAACAGCGCTCATTGACAGAAACCAACGGAATACACTCATTCACAAAGCTCCCAAGTTGACTGTTCTGGACGTAACAACTGACTGGTAGGCCTACTATAGGCCATGATAACCATCCTAGCCCAATAGCAAACTGTGTTCATGAACGCTCTTGACACATAAGGTCTACTGCGAGCAAGCAATACGTTTAAGAAGATAATACACCAGAGAGGGAAGGAGACAAAGGGTGGGCGGCAGTGGCGGCGCCAGACACATTTTGTAACCAGGGCATAGCCAGGGCAGTCACACAAGTAACCAGTGCAGAGAGAGCGCGGTAGCGCGAGCTTAAATCAATCAAAATCAAATCAATCAAAATGCTTTTATTGTTCACCACAAACATATAGGCATGAAAATAACAAGTACATGTTACATGCAGTGACAATGGGAGTACCTAAAGGAACGAACCGTTCTGCTAATAGTGACCATACAGTATAAGATCGCGCTACCGCACTTGCCATAAATCACCCCCAGCACTATTATATTTGTCTATAGTCAAAAGGTCAGATATCCTCGGAAGCTGAACGCTTTTGACATTTGTAAAGCAAATTTTAACATTTCAGTGAATTAAGTAAATTTATATCTCAGGATAAAAGACAGCAAAAAACATGGATGGATAACATACGAGAGGATCTAGAGAAAATGAACCTGAATATGAGAGAGGCAATATAAAAAATCAGGAACAGAGAAACCTGGAGACGTCAAGGTGAGGACTCATCGTCGGCCCCGGCCTGACGGAAGAGAAACAAAGAAGAAGAAGATATCTCAGGATATAACAAATATGCCCGAACAAATTCTGGACAGGGCAAAAATTCTGGCAGGGCATCGACCAGGGCAAAGGCTTTTTTACCAGGGCATTTGCCCTTGCGCGCCCTGGTATAGCGCCGCACCTGGTGGGCGGTGCTTAGGTTAAGGGAAATGGGAAGGCGGTGGATAGATGAATCAAGGCATTATTTATTGAAGAGGAGTGCCTCTAGTTTCGAATGTCGTAGAAGAGATGGTTAGAGATGCTTCGTACAGATGGTGCGAATCAGAGATGGGTAACTTATCGTGCCAATCTCTGATGAGAATTCAGGTGAGAGATTGTTCCTGAGGCGAGGTGCAATGCATGCTATAGAGAACTTCAGTTGTAGTGACTGAGGACGGGAAGGACTGGGTTGAGATCTTCAATCTGGATTGTGAGCACTGTAGGCCATCCCAACTCAATCATTTATGAATACATACAGGTCTGAGGTCACACATCAACTGAACAGCATTTGGATCCTCTACTGACTCTGATCGGCTGAAATTTGAAACATCAGGAGCTACATAGAAGCCATAAAAGGCTTACTAATTAAAAGTGAACGATAATCTTTGAATCCTATTTCATTTCTCCATGTCAAAGCTTAGGAAATGTATATGTTTTTTCCTGACAAACATAAACGACAATGATTTACGGAAATACGAAAGTATTCTTTGTTTTTCACAAAAATGCCATTGGATCGATAGCATCGACCTACGCTTTCAACCAATTCAGCACAACAAGGCCTAGGTTGCAGTCGCAACTCTAATTAGCTTTAGTTTAAAAGCTATAGAGTTATACACACAATTTTACACATCTGAGCAATCCTTATATCGAATTAAACTTTACGGTTGGCCTATATAGTATTAAGTCGGGAGAAGTTACAATTTGTCCCCACTGTACGCTTCGCTACCCATGACAAGTAAGCTTAAATACAAGTAAATACTCGACCTGTTTTGCAGTCAACATTTCTGGTATAATGTATAAGTTTAAGCTTTGGTCTGTTTCTATGCGTTGGACAAATTCCTTCTCTCAAATTTTGCACCTCCTGCCGTGGTCTACTTTCAGCCAACAACTGTTGTTTTTCTCTTTACCTAGCATAACCTGTTTCATTGATGCCAGTTCTAACCATATTCTGCTGTGTATTTACTGTTAAGAATTAAACTGCTTACCGATTGCAATTTGAATGTCCAGTCCTTGACTTTATCTTTCCTTTCATCGGCAATGGATAACGAATCAGCACATTCCACGCTAACTTCATCTACCGTTTCGGACAACTTCAAAACAACAAACTCACTCAATAGGTTGTACAAAATTTAATATAAGCTTAAGTTCATTATGTTATACGATCGAACTTACTGTTCGTCCATCTGATGAGCTGAGCTTTAAAATGCCTAATACAGCCTATAGAAGTAGGGTGTAAGTAGCGTCACACATTTTATTAAGAAATCATTTATAAATTAATAATCAATGCGTAATTCTAGTGAATACAGTGTTTCATCAGATCAATTGAATTGCTACAACTTGTCTAACTATAACTCTCAGAGGATATTTGTGTAAAGCATTGCGTTAAGTAGGCAGCCTACTTACAAATGAAAATGCTAGCTGAATGACTATGCATCTGACCCCGACAAGCTACACTGTGCAACAATCGTCGACCCCGCTAAAGTAACAATATGTAATATGTCGTGACCAGTACGGTCACGACAAGCAAGGCTTTAATCGCTGGAATATCCTTAATTTGATTCGCTTCGAAACAAAGAGGATGCTAGCGTGCAGTGTTCCAATGCGTTGCTTTTTTTATCAGAATAATTCTATTTAAGTATATGAAAGCCATGTTCTTCGATGAATAGAGTTAGGGTTAGAGAGAATGGGTTAAAGGTAACATCTAAGAAGTTATAAGTAGCCAATGCAACTAACCACGGCGCATCCGCCAACGTTGTACTCTTCCTGTAGTCCACTGATGTACGAGTAGAGATTGTCCATCTGCGCAGCATTTATCTTCATCTGTCGCCACTTGAACCGTTCCTTCCACTCGTCCAGCTGATCCGCACTGTGGGCAAACGTACAGTAGTTGAACTTCTCTTCTACTTTCGTAAAGCGACACTTGCCTTCGAGATGTCTGTAGTTCAAAAATCATATCGTTCTGGATGCAGTGCAATCTCTGTTGATTTGAGGGATGAGCAAGGAGAAGAGATAAGTAGGCTGATTTAAATTTAATGCTTTATCAACCATAAGATACAGTTCAGACTGGATTCATTGCTTAACCGATAAAGCTAGTGCATGTGGTGAATGCTCTATGGACACAATATTTGACAATTAGAGGTCTCTTGGATGGCTGTGGATTTGAATATAGTAAATCAAGACAGTCTGAGGCAAGTGAGCTCTGATTCTACGGATATCCTCTCTAAGAAAGCTAAATGATTTGTCTATGGCCTGAAAATGGTTAGAAAATGCCTGGTGAAGTCAAATATTTTGTTCAACGTGTGTGCATATTTAGCATGATCTACAGAGTAACCCAGGGTGCAAATACGATGCTGCCATTGATTATAACTTGATTCAGCAAGTGATACATTGCAATATAAAAATTAGGCTATAGGCCTAGCCAATCATGGGCGTCCGGAGGGGGGAGCAAGCATTTGCCCCCGGATTTTGAAAATTGTCTCGTTTTCTATGTTCATGAAAAGCTATTCTATGCAAAAACGTCATTTTGCCCCTAGACAAATTTTGCCCCCTCCCCCTTAGAAAACTTTTCTACCCAGAAAATTTCGTGCGGACGCCCATGTAGCCAATTAACAAACAGAAAGTAAGATACACAACACGTAGCGCAACTTCTGTTACAGATCTTGCATGGATGGTCTTTAGCTAGACATAGTTGCTGCTCTGTGTTGAACTTCCATAAAGTTCATCAACCCATCGATGTGGTATAATGTGCCTAGTAACTTACTACCTCTGTGAACTTCTTAGTCTCTCTTTGATTGATTTGTCAGTCTCCAAGATATTCCTTTTGACCAATATTCTGTATTTGTGACGCGTTATGTGAATGAACGACTTAATCTAGATTAAACTACAGTAGTATTGCCGATTGTTTTTCTCTCCTTTTAGTGTTCGCTAAGAAAATACTATTAGGGTTATAGGTAATCAGGTAACTTAACTTAACGCGTCTTTCACGTTCCATTAGTCCTCAGAGGCTTAAGTGGCTACATCAGAATTCGAGGTAAAAGGTAAATGCCTCAATTATCAATCATTACTGAAAGTTACAGATAAACTAAATGTTTTACGGTTAGTCATTGAGACAGAATAAAAGCCATACGCAGTGCATATGCGATATTGTCCGTTTCGCACATTCCATGGGGGTTGGCGATAGTTCCATTGGTGATCTTTGTCGGAGTTGACATTTCCCTGGTGTTCGAATGTGACGCAGTGACGCTCAAGATGAGCTTGGCTGTCAAAGTACTTGCTACAGTATTCGCAAATGTACTGGGTCGACTGATAAGGTGTCGGCCAAGCAGGTGAAGGAGGAGGAGGCGGTCTTTGACTTGTCGTCGACCAGGCTCGTGTAGCCTGCACTGACTGTGAGGAATTCATCTCTTCTTGCATTTCTATTATAGCGTCCAACGAATTCACTGCAATTGTGTCAAATGCAAATTAAAATGGTTAAAAAGTAACTTATATACTGCACTCTTAAGCTTAAAAATCGCATCATTACATGATCATCACTTGATTCGCCTATAACACGGTCAACACTCACACTCAAACACTTTACTGTAAAGGCGCCATAGACGTTTCCAGGTTAGATTATAAGTTAGGTTATATTATATTAGGTTAAATTATATTAGATAAGATTATATTAGTTAGATTATATTAGGTTATATTATATTAGGTTAGATTATATTAGGCTATAGTATATGAGGTTAGATTATATTAGGTTGTATTATATTCAGTTCCTGACGCCAGCCATTTGGCGGCGATGGGTACGAATAAATGATCTCCATTGTCCTCTGTCATTTGTCAAGTCTATTCCCCCTCCCCTTAGTGTTAGTCCAAGTGATGTTATGTCCTCAGTGATATTATCTATCCAGCGTAGTCTTGGTCTGCCTTTGTGTCTTTTTCCTTCGAATCTGGCATGTAGTGCACTGTGTTGGATTCGGTCAACTGGCATTCTCTCTACCCCGTTTCCCTGGTGTTCGAATGTGACGCAGTGACGCTCAAGATGAGCTTGGCTGTCAAAGTACTTGCTACAGTATTCGCAAATGTACTGGGTCGACTGATAAGGTGTCGGCCAAGCAGGTGAAGGAGGAGGAGGCGGTCCATGTCCAAACCATCGGAGTCTTCGTTGAACGACTTTGTCTAGCAGAGTTTATTTTGATGCCTAGTCATCGTTTCTTATTTTCTGCAGTCTTGAAATCCCTGCGATCTTCCTCAGCCAAAAAATTTCTGCTGTTAGAATTCTTCTTTCATCTTGATTTCGCATTGTCCATATATATTATATTAGGTTAGATTATATTAGGTAAAATTATATTACTTAGATTATATTAGGTTATATTATATTAGGTTATATTATATTAGGCTATATTATATTAGGTTATATTATATTAGGTTATATTATATTAGGTTATATTATATTAGGTTATATTATATTAGGTTAGATTATATTAGGTTAGATTATATTAGGTCAGATTATATTAGGTTAGATTATATTAGGTTAGATTATATTAGGTTAGATTATGTTAGTTAGATTATATTAGGTTAGATTATATTAGGTTAGATTATATTAGTTAGATTATGTTAGTTAGATTATATTAGGTTAGATTATATTAGTTAGATTATATTAGGTTAGATTATATTAGTTAGATTATATTAGGTTAGATTATATTAGGTTAGATTATATTAGTTAGATTATGTTAGTTAGATTATATTAGGTTAGATTATATTAGGTTAGATTATATTAGGTTAGATTATATTAGGTTAGATTATATTAGTTAGATTATATTAGGTTAGATTATATTAGGTTAGATTAGCTCTTACAGCAGCCTAAGCCATAGTATAGTAACATGAGCTCGAACAGTAGCAAATGCCACTAGCAACCTAACAAAAGCTACTATACCTTAACTTAAGCAACTGCAGGAACCGAAGATCCGGCAGTAGCAAGAACTTCAATAGTAACCTAAGGTAGTTCAGTAACCGAATTGTCGCCTATATCATTGAATTAATATGGAGCACATCTTGTTGTTTACCTTCGTTTTCTTCCATCCAGGTCCACAGTTTAATCTCTTCGTCGTTATGAGCAAAGTGACAGGTGCTCGAAAATCTGCAATCCTTTTTCGCGCGTTGGCACATCCGAAATTTGCGAGTCGACCACTTGCTCCTCTGACGCTGTGGAAGTCTTCTGACCACTTTCTTAGAGGATACAACGACGTAGACGACCTTGTTTGCATCCCAGTCGTGACCATTGACGCAACGGTTTCCAGCCTCTCGTTTCTTTGACAGCTTTTTCCCGGAATGATGACACACGGAGCAGGCTTTCATAATAGTCAGCGGACACCTGCTGATGGGCGCAGCTCTGCCGTCAACTGCAGAAGATGAGGCTGCTCTGGAACTGTAAGATGGCGACTGCAGAGTAGCTGATGCCGCAGATCCGTTTTCGTAAGATGACAGATCGCCAGCTGACCTGCTGAAAGTCTGTCCAACAACCCTCTGACCAGACGGAGCGGATAATCCTCGACTCAGCGTTTGCCACTGTGACAGACAGACAGCAACTCTGTTTCAGATGACAGTAATAATATATGGAAAAGGCTAAGGCGGGACAAAGTCGATCATAGTGCATAATATTATCAGGCAACAGCTTACTTGCTGCTTAGACGATGTGAAGGTCTCTGCATATTGTACCCCAATAGTTGTAATATGGTGCTGTTGTATGTGTGATAAGGATACTGATGAGGTGTATCAGTATATTGTTAATGCATTAACAACGGCAGCCTACCAGAACTGCCCAAAACTCCTGCCACATTTTAAAACATTTCTTGGATGGTGAACTAGTGGATTTGATGAATAAATCCATTGAGCTCATGAATTGTGGATATCGTATGGTCGACCCAGTGGAGGTGTCTAGTGTATGACATTAAAAGGCGAGAAATGACGAATACAAACATGCTATCAGGAAGAAGAAAGATGGTGATGACTCTTGTATGATCTACATGAGTTTTTACTATCTAAAGATACCTCTGCATTCTGGAGAACATGGCAGTTCAAATTCCGAGATGGTAGTAATATTGCCACTGTAGTAACCTGAGCTCCAACAGTAGCATATGCCACTAGTAACCTAACAAAAGATACTGTACCTTAACTTAAGCCACTGCAGTAACCGAAGATCCGGCAGTAGCAAGAACTTCAACAGTAACCTAAGGTAGTTCAGTAACCGAATTGTCGCCTATGTCATTGAATTAATATGGAGCACATCTTGTTTATATATATATATATATATATATATATAATATATATATATATTAGGACTGTACCGAATAGGTGATTATCACTATATATATATGTCATCTATATATATATGTCATCTATATATATAGTGATAATCACCTATTTGGTGATATATATATAATTATATATTTATTTGAGTTATCATGAGATGTAAAATTATGGAAGAAACAGAGTAATGAAACACCTTCTCCAGAATCTGTTCCTCGCTAAGATTGCTGTCCTTCTGCACATACCAAAGGTCGTACTCGATGATGCTATGAGCAAAACGGCATCGGGGCCACCTGCAGTACCTTTCCCAGCGACACATATTGTAGAAGGAACTCCTTGCTGTAAAGGGGCGTTGGCCAATGGCAGTAAATCTGCCTGTAGTGTTGTCATAATGCGCCAATACTCTGGCGGATTTCAAGTGATGTTGCTCCCTACTACAGTACTCTTTAGACAGATCCTGAAATCCAGGCCTTATGTTTTGCTGATAGCATAATTTGCAAAGGAATCCCATGTGACCTTTGAACTTTTTGTAGACGGCTTCTACGGTGTACCTTGAAAGGCGACCAGGAGATTGGTTGCTCGTGATAAAATCTTCTAGTCTAAAACCATTCTCTTTCTGCATGTTCCACAAGTTGCATTCCTCTTGGTTGTGTGCAAACCAGCAATTCTGTCCTCTGAAGCATTCGATTCCAGCAGCAGCTCTTCGACAAATTTTGTAGCTGAGAACATTTTCCAAGTTCTTTGGCTCTCTTATTAACCGCCATCGCGGCATTTCTCGGTTGCACACAATCAGAAGATCTTCGTGACAGGTGTGCATTGTCTGCAGCGGAGGAGAGTTTTCCTTGAAGCACTGGGAGCAGACCAGACGGGATTCATAACCGGGCAGAGGAAATTGCAAAGGACGCAGTGGATGCAAAAGCTTCGAAGAATTTCCAGTCGTCTTGAGACTCGTCCGAGCTCGAGGCACTTGTGTCTGCTGTGTATGCGACAATTGGTCAGTTTGTCTGTTTGGTGCTAGACCTGTGGCATTTATCCGATTTATCCGAGGTTGAACATTTGCACTCGCGGAAGCCATGTTGTCTGGATACTTAGAGCAAGCGGAGAAACTGCAAAAGAATTTAATTCGTATCATGGTCCAAACAGTTTGTAAACAAAAAACAGTCTAGTTTTCCATTTAATATCTATTCACCTTTGAGGCCAACTGCTCATGTTTTTATAAAACACTTTCATCTGTTCGAAAATTCGAAAGGCCTATAACCTTCACAGTTCAAATTTCTTAACACCTTTGAAGTGATTTTCTTGTCCATGAGATTGACTAGAACAGCTCAAAAACTCAATATCTGTACTGGCCATAGATTCAAAAACTATATTAGCTGTAGAAAAGTGCAAACAAGTATACGTGGGATAGTGAACGTTGGCGCGTGAATAATGCAACAATAAAAATCCTGCTTAGTTTTTCATTAGAATGGAACAAAATAGGGAAGAAGCCAATAAAGGAGTTGTTACGAGAATATAGAAGATTTTCGCCAGAAAAGATATTTTGGTGAACTGAACTATCACAACCAGATGGTTCTTGCGACAGATGCTAATTGTAAACGTTGAAACGGTCTTTCACTCAGTTCATCTCGTATAAACAAATCCTTCGTCATTGCTGTAATGCGATAGGTCATTATCAGTAAGAACACTGAAACAGCTTATAGGCCTCCTCTTAGTCATAAAGCAGATGACCTTTGTCATTTTAGTTCGGTGCTGGTACTGCTCTCCTTAATTGATCTGCGTTGTCAAAGGCTTTACACTTGGTTTATTGATCCAATACTAGACAGTAGCACACAGTTCCTGTCAACCACTCTACACCTATTTCAATTGTACGCTGCCCATCACAGCTCCTTCGTTATTCTGTACCTATTTATTAGCCTGTCCTATACTTCACCGATTTTGTCTGGCAGATGCCTGCAGCGCCGGCTTTAGGATATTCCGGGCCCTGTGCAGAGTATACTGTACGGGCCCCCCATGACACAAGTAAAATTGTTTTTCATTGCTAATCATTTTATTTTAGTAGATTGTTAACAATACAAGTAAAATTTAACTAATACATGTGCACCCGTAACAGAATAATATGTAATGCTACTTCTTCACAGAATGGGAACTTTCCTTGCTTTCTGTGCTGCAAATTGTTTTATTAATTCACTGTAGTCGAGAGTTCGTTGAAACTTCATGTTCAACTGATATCAGTGCCAAGCCAGTCAGCCGGCCCTGGGCCACTGAAGTGTCAGTTTCCTCCTAAATTTCAGTTTCCATTACGCTGTCAGAGACCCATGTCTTATTTTCTAGATCCAGAGGTTTCCACGTATCTTTCAATTGCTCCTCTTTGCCTTTCTGCTGCAGTCTCTCTAGCGTTCCTGGCTTTCCTTTTTGCTGCACCGCACAGAAAATTGTATGGTTTTCTTGAGGCCATGATGGATCGGTGATCTTCCAATAAAAAATTAACTATAGATATGCACAAGTGTAATTAAATGTGTAATTATACATGTGTAACTAAATTACACGAACACGGATGATGGATTTACCAAAGATCTTAGAGTCTACGACTCTAAGATCTCTTAGAGTCTACGACTCTAAGATCTTAGAGTCTACGACTCTAAGATCTTTGGATTTACTGTTAGCAGCAAATTTTGACAAACATACGTAGGCCTACATGTATATATACATATATGTGAGTGTAAAATAATATACCATAAAAAATAAAATCCTTGAAAATGTAAAGAAAAAATAATTTAAAAAATAATAAATAAAAGTACCGTAGACCTATATACTCGCGTACAAGTCTACGTTGCGTATTAGTCCGCCACAAAATTTTCAACCTTGGAAATGGAAAACCACAGTATAAATAATTACACAGTACGTCGACTCCCGGCCTCTGCAGCAGTCAGAATGTGTGACCGACCGCCATCTTGAAAGAGACCGTTTACTATGCCGATACACCGGAAACAATCACATCAAATATTTTTTAAACGTTCAAACTACACGCCGATACACCGGAATCCATCAAATAAAATATTTTTTAAACGTTACAGCAACATTGAGGACTTCATTAGAATTAACAATATTGTTTTTAACGTTAATTTCAGCTTAAATCTATAATTCAAAAGCTATGTTTCAAGATGGCGTCGTAATCACGTGACCAGAAAAACTAGTCAACAGCCAGCAATGAGAGTCGACGTACTGTGTAGCCTAATTATTTGTACTGTGGGAAAACTGTATGACTCGCGAATAAGTCGATGCGTGTTTTTATTCCCAGACGGTACATCTCGACATTTCATGGCTCTTTTAACCACCAACTAGACGTTAAAGAAATTATTGCTAGAATCACGAACATGTGCTTCGCGCATATTTGTGTTATCCAAGAAATAATCCGTCACTAATCAAACAGCTTCTGTTTATATAATCCTTA
>OY744609.1:33901103-33981103 GCA_963556255.1 Allolobophora icterica | reverse complement strand
AATTGGAGGCCTGTGTCATACAACCAATGTTATTTATGAGGCATTAAAAATACAAATCTCGAATTAAATACTTTTGACGATGCGGAAATTTGAAGTCAGCGGCCGCTACGAACGTTTTCATGACCAATGTCATTATTGATTAAAAAGAATATAATTTCATTTTTGGACTAAATTCTTCAATTTTTGTAGTTCTTTTACCTGTTTCTACAGGTTTGTCACACTAGTGACTACGGTACATTTAGCGGTCTGTTATCACATTTTATTCTGCTCATGAAATTTTTGATGGATATTAATTTTTCAATTTTGAATTTTATTAGTATAAAACGTTTATTATATTTATCCACTTTGAGGTAAACACATGAACTGATCAACGTTTTCAACGCAGGTGATTGTCAAGGAATAAAATTTGAGCAAAATGATACATAGCACATTTATATTACTGAAGATTTTAAGTGTTTTCATTCATATCAACTAGTAATGGTCAAATTAATCAAAAACAACGTAGCTGCGAAAGTGCAAACGAGCAGTTTTAGTCATAGATAAACACGAATGCAAGACTGACGATAGATGTCATCGATTTCTGATTATATTAAGACATACCTGAATGTTGCCTTTTAACTCTGTGCTCAACGTTGTAATTAAATGCCAACGTAGTGAAGCAATAGGCCTATATCAAGCTGGATTTTCCAAATAGCGAAAGATTGGGACATTTTAAAGGCAACGCAGTCATACGTCAGCTTATTACGGAAGCCCATATGGGACTTAGGCTCGAAAGGCAGCTGAATAAATCTACAGGACTTAGTTAATTGCTTTAGACTTTCGACTGGACTTCCTCAGTCGTTATCATTTACACTTGCTTTCATTTAAAGCGACCATCGACAGAAATCGTGTATTATGATAAAGCAGCATTGACTTTAATTGGCTATATTACTCAACAGACAAGTTAAGACGAGACGAAATCAGATTACATGAAATGAGGTCTAATCAGACCAGATTTCATTTGCTGTCTCGACGGTATGCACATCTTTCTAAATGTCGTTTCTAATGGTAGGCCTACTGCTAGCGTACATATTATTCTTAGTTGAAATTTCGTTTATTAGCGCATATCAAGCGATTAATTAGGCCTATATTTATTTCATTGTCGATTACAACATGGACCAGAAACTCTGAACATCGTATATTAACTTCATTCCTGACAAAACTGCGTTGGTTCGAATGTTTTTTTCTCCTATTACAGGTGGTGGGTTAGACGCAACTGCTGGGTTCTACGTGTGTGCGACAGCTCACCCGGGGATACAAATCCAGCTGTTTCAGTATCCTTTGTGTGCATATGAAGTTGTTGAATTCGCTGTTATTAACAAACATCAGTTAGCTAACGTGGAGCGTTTGCTAAAGGTAAGCATACTTCAATGCACCGCATAATGTTTACTAAACACACAGATCTGTGTTTGTTTGTGTGTGTTTATGTCACATCAATTATGTGTGGTCACCGGTCGTAGGTCAAAACGAGAGAAAATACGTTGACGTCGCTGATATATATATACAATTATATATATATATATATATATACACATATATATATATATGGGGATTGACTCCTGTGGCGCCATATTGCTTCAGATAAAGCACGTACATAGGCAGATTGTCTGACAAACCGACACAAACATGTAGACAAATACGAGGCCGTTGAACGTTGGCCGAATGAACCGACGTCACATCGGCAGAACGACAGAGACAGAGAGATATACAGACAGACAGACAGGCAGACAGACAGGCATACAGACAGACAGACAGAGTTATCAACCTATGTAAAGCGAGAGAAATATGTAGGAAAGAAGTGAACTATACCTGAGTGATGAATATGTGTGTATTATACAAATAGTTTGGTTTTATTGCGCCATCTGTTAATGCCCCCTTGTGCATTAGACACAGACGCGACAGAAATTAGAAATTAACAATAATAAATAATGGATGTAAATATTTTTGGCTATTTTTATAGAGACTTTTAATACATACATAGTTACATACACATACATGCACACATACAGGTACATATGTATACAGACATACATACATTATGCATGCCTACATACATACACACATGCATACAAACATACATACATCCAGACATACAGACATACATACATGGTAATACAATCATGCATACATATATACATACATACACACATACATGCACACATACAGACACACATACATACAAACAAAATACATACATGCCGACATACAGACATACATACATGGTACATACATGCATACATACATACATACAAGCATACACAAATACATACCAACATACAAACATACATACATAATACCTGCATGCTTACATACATACATACATGCATACATACATATATACATACATGCATGCTTACATACATGCATACATACACAAATACATACCAACAAACATACATACATGCATACATGCTTACATACATCCTTACATACATAGGCTTCAAAAACATACATAGATACATACATGCACACATACCTGCAAGCAAACATAGACACATAAAATGGCATGTCCCTTTTTGCCTCGGTAGAACTCAGATCGACGCCGTACGCTTTAGAGCAGTCTAGGGGACTCTAGGCAATAGGGTTGTTACCCAGGCGCCGGATGAAGTCCCAGCTGGCGCAGACATTATGCGTATTATTCATACGCGCTTGTGGCTGACGTGATACTGCCGAGTTATATTTAGCAAATTACGACATATGTACTTCGTGTTACATATTTAGCCTTGTTTTCACATTCAGTGAAGTGGTTAAATTCTCCCCTTGGGAATTTATTACGTTGTTGAAAACATCCAGGAGACCGTTCTAAAGGTGGTTAACCATTTGACAAATTACAAGACCATCAGTTTCGGTTTCCTTTTCTCGATATAGAGAACCGTCCAGTTTCTTACCAGGTGCATTGCGAAGTGATATAATGTACCGAGAATTACTACGCGCACAATAAAGACATTAGACTGAAACGGAAGTAGAAAATAATTTTTAAAAGCAGGCACAACGCAGAAGTTGTTTTGCAAGTTAAGGGAATTTGGAGCACGATAAGTTTTAGATTCTGACGCAGACTAAATTCTCCGGAGCCAATAAAAACAAAAATCAAATGTTAAGTTGTATGACATTTGGCTAATAGTAATATGTTAGGTGAAGCAAATGGGCTCACATGCAATTCAAGAGGTTTCTCGAAAGGAGCTATAAAAAGTTCAGACATAAGAATGTAGGTGGAGAATAATGCAGAATTAAAAATTATGAAATAATTATAAAACTTGGGGTCCCTCTTCCAACACGTCGGGATCTGTCACTTAAGCTTATACGAAGTGCATGTAGTCTATCGAAGAGCTAAGTTTAAGCACATTGAAATCGCACAGCAAGCCAAAGTTAGAGTAGATTTCCATTAATTATCAACTGAACAGTCAACATCGATACTGCACAGTAAGATCATTAGACCGTGTTCAATTTAAACAACAATGCAAACTCTACGAAAACTAGTTTCATCTTCCAGGTCTGCAGATGTAAAATGTGGGTGAAATCCATTAGGCCTACCCCTGCTGTACGTTTGAACAAATGCCACGCCATTTAAGATCCCCGTGTACGGACCGTGCTAACCTGAGATTCAAATCTCCGAAGCAAGACACGATTGGTATTCGAACCGGCATCAAAACACGTAGAGACACATGGGACGTGCGCTCTAACCAATGTAGCTATTTAAATAATTTAATTTCTGAGGGCTTCGCTTCCCTTAAGTAAGTAAGTAAGTATTTTCTTCATTGAGAAGCACTAGCAAACGCACAGCGCTGTAGGCCTACATGATAAACATATTACAGTCAAACAATCAAACAATATGACCAATTATATAAAAAGAGAAGTTACTACGAATTAAGTGAGACATAAGGAGGATAGGAGAGGAGAGGAGTAAGGTAGCCAGATCCTGGGATAGCATAGTTACTTCTATAGCATCCTATGATCCTAGCGAGGAAGCATTTCTGAGACAGGTTGTCATACCTTGGCAGCTCACGGTTGTGGGACTGTTGGCGCAGAGAGTAGCGAGTGTCCTTAATCGGCGGCAGCATTGTATGTAATAAAAATTATATGGCAGCCGCAAGGACCACGTGGATGGCTTTAAATAAATTGCTACTTCGTGAAATTTGAATGCATCCCCTAGCTATTATGCATTCGTTTACCATGAGCTTGCCACTAAATTTCTGGATTTCTTTGAAGATAAAACTGCTTATATCAGGATAAAATTGGCTGGCTCCTCTGTATCCGAAAAACTTCTGTATCCCAATTCTGTACATTACGTCATAAGCAATCATCTGCCAGCAACACTTGCAGATTTTCGCGAACTCATGTTCTGAATAAGAGCTCTCTCCTTTCGAAGGAGCGTTTTGATGTCCTCGGTTCAACCATTACATCAATTAACAATATCTCATTACATGATGGATCTTTCCCATCTGCTTTTGCTCATTACATAGTTGAAAGTTCGTTCTCTGTTTAAGAACCTTCCACTGATTCTGAAGACCTGTCTAATTAAAGAGCTATCTCAACTATGACTTTCATATCTAAAATACTTTAACGGGTAGTTATGAATCGTATGTAAACTCATCTTCCAACCTACTAACCTCCCCATTTCAGTCTACACACAGAAAATTCCATTCCACAGAATCCGCACTTTTTGACAACTAGTGATCTATGGATAAGGATAGAGTGACGGCACTCGTTCTTGTTGACTTGTCTACCACTTTCGATATTGTGTCTGCTAGGATATCTCTGGCAAATGCTTTAGTCTCCATTCGTCTAGAACTCTAGATAACTGAAACTTACTAACTTACTAATATATCTACATGTAAGTCTAATCTAGAGAACTCAAGAGGGCCCAAAACTCTTTGACTATAATTATAGAGTAGTAACAAAAACATCAGGATATAATCATATAACTTCTGTACTTAAATTTTTGCATTGGCTTCCTATTCAGCAGAGGATCTCTTTTAAATTGTGGTTCGTGGTTTACAAAACACTGCATTCTGGTCAACCACAGTGTTTAAACACAGTTCTTATTTCTTAGTCTCATCAGTATTCAACAAAGTCATCTGATTGCCTGTCGTTGGTAACACCTAAAGCTAGGACTGTTCTTGGTGAACGAACTATATCTGCTCGATTTGCTCAGTTTAAAACTTCTCAATTTCGGATTGCTTGTCTACGATAGGCTGTCTTTCTTTCTCAACATACTGATCTTCTGGATATTGACCTAATTACAGCGTGGCTTTGTTGCCGTCAATTAATGCCTTGTCCATTAGACACCGGCGTTATAGAAGTTCCTAATTAATAATAATAATTAATACGTATGTTTACATGTATGTATCAATGTATGCCTATAGAACAGAACGGCTTTGCATTGCGTCGTGTACATGGATACTTTCGGATGCTAACTCAAGACTAAGTTTCGGTTTCCATTTCCGATCATACAGACTAGAAGCTTGCATTCACTAAGTCAGTAATCTTTATTAGCGCTAGAAACACGCCCACATTTTCCAAACAGCAATGCACACAATATGTTAAAACGTAGCACAATGTCAGTGGAAAAAACAATGCAATAATGTAAACAGTTCTAAACGTCTAACCTATGCCTAATGTGCAGTAGTCAAATAGCTCTGAACTATTGGCATAAAACTTTACATAGGCCTACGCCGCTTGGAATTTCCAGTTTTCTTGGTAGAAGCAGCAATATTCCTTATAAATTTATTATTTGGATTATACAACACGAGGCAAATGATCAGGGGCGGCGCTACACCAGGGCGAGCCAGGGCAAATGCTCTGGTAAAAAAGCCTTTGCCCTGGTCGTTGCCCTGCCAGAATTTTTGCCCTGCCCAAAATTTGTTCGGGCATAAATCTCCCCCTGCACTGGCTACTTGTACGACTGCCCTGGCTATGCCCTGGTTATAGAAAGTGTCTGGCGCCGCCACTGCAAATGATCAATAAAAATAATAAGATGCTGAATGAGTTAAGCAGCAGGATCACGTCTTCTGGTATTGGACTCAGCTGATTGCAGTCGTGTCAAATTGGAGGAGGGGGTCCATAGAGTAGTGGTAACACCACTGGCGTGAAGTGCAGTAGGTAGCGGGATCGCCTCCCGTAACCCTCTCAAGGTCCACTCAGCCTATCATTCGCGAGATGGCGCGTTTGTGAAAATGAGATGTAGGACGTGAGGGGCGCCTTGCAAGGCTGCCGTATACAGTAAAAATTCGACTCCTGTAATAGCTTGTGATCACCCGTTCATACTGATTTGTAATCATATTGCGTAATTGCCAGTTTGAAGATATTAAACGAAGATTATTAAATGTTAGTTACAAACATCAAACAAATTAAATTGAGCACGTTTGGACTAAAAGTAGTAGGTTATAATTACACATCTTTACAATAATTATTATTGTGGTGATTTTTAAGTCAATTAGCTCTGTTAGGACAAGCAGCTAGAAATAGGAAAATCATTTAGAAAGAAGCTATGTCGAATAAGCGTATTACCTGATGTCCACAGATTTTGGAACGCTTAGGGCTTATGATCAATGGCAATATATAATCTATGCAACATTTCTTACAATTTAAGTCTAATCAGAAAGCGTTAGAATTGCATGTAATTAGTGAACATGTTACAGCATCAGCAGCTAGGTGGCAGAATTAGGAACGGTTAGCGAGTTTTCTTTTGCGAACGAGAACTGCGTCAGGTGATTGACAGGTGATTCCATTCTTGAGTTAGTGGTTACATAGCAATTCTACCACAGCATATCTGGAGCCATTCTGCATAGGTCTCCTAAAAAGGCAACATTTTAGAAATCAATTGTCATACAAATATTTCTAGAATCAATAATTCTTTTGCTTAATCTCATCTGTAATGTCGTTTTATCCGACAGATTTAACAAAAGAATGCAAACAAAAATTTGAATGTATGAAACCCCTTTGCAATGTGAGACTATTTAATGACAACCAAATAAACGCATTTTAATCATTTGTGATTTTATTTACAATGACATCTCGGACCATCAAAATAAAGTAGCATTTAAAATTTATATTTATTACATCTCGCTGTTATTGGAAGATTTTGGATTGAAACATGTTGTAGAACTTTACATCGCCAACGAGAAAACAAACCTGAAAGAGTTATCGATCATATGTAGGCCCTATGTGTAGTCACATTGCTCAGGCACCTCTGTAAAAGAAAGCACACGTAAGGTCAAATAAAAACTGAATTTTGGCCATATCACTATCACGCTGTTGAAGTTTATAAGTAAGTCGTTATATGTGCATTTAAGCAGTATACTACTTGCATGTTACAAGACACTATAATGCAGCGTTGCCAATCGTCTTTACTCTGGGCTCGTCTCCAGGCCTTGTGCAACCCAAAGTTCAGTGGGTTCAGGTCAGCTTCCACCGTCTTGTCCATTTGTGGCGAAGGCGTCCAAGAGACCTCTTCCAACCTCTCGGATTGTAATTGTAGCCTAATTTTATTTAGTAAACTCTATTGCGTCGGTGTCTAATGCACAAGGCATCGATGTTGACTTACAACTGCTGTTTACATGGACATTGAAATATATATATATAGGCCTAGTAGAATTGAAAACAACGCCTAAGTTACGAGCAGCGTCTGCTCGTAGATTTCTTCATTTCACAAATGGCGTCACTTGTGTTCGGCTAGTCACAACGACCTCATATTCCAGCAACGAGGACAAAAAGGTATGAACCATGGAGTTTCGCATTTGCTGGCCCATCTTTCTGGAACAGCCTACTGCCGGGCATCAGCAACAGCAACCAAACACAGTTAAACAATCGATTTAGAATCAGGTGAACTTTAAACAACGATGTTCATTGAAGCGTATCAATGTGATGAAATAGCTCGTTCTTATGATGTAGCTTCCACTTGAAAAACAAACCCCGCAAGTTCGCTTAGCCTTTTGTTGAGACCGCGACGGAGAGAAGGTGTCGTTAGACGCCGGCTCCATGTTAGTCAAATGAAAAACTGTGAGACACCGCTATGTATACATACAGGTCAGAAAACGGGGAGGGGTGAGTGGCAGGCGACGATAAGCCACAATACCGTCGCCTAAACACTGTAACCTGTGCCTAAAATCGAATTTAAAAAGGTAGAGTAAAGATTTGGGAATTAATTCTGAGTAACTCGGTAGTGCAATTAATAGCGTTAATTTAACAACGTAGCCTATACTTTGATTTATAGTTATTCAACAAACGAGTTGTGACATACTAGACCAGCTGAGATCGGGTCGGATCAGACCAGATTATATTCGATTAGATTAAAACTGTTTACTGTTTACAGTGTTTAGTGTTTATTCCTTCCTTCCTTCCTGTTATCCATGGGCTGATAGCCCGTAGGTGTCCACTGGATAGTGGATTTCTATCGTATTTTTCTTTACGGCGAAGTATCTGCACCCATTCGTCCGACCCTCCTCTTTAGGGACTAGCTCTGGGTTTTCCAGAGGAAGAATTCGTTTAACCACTGCTGCCACCAAGCGAATGGAAAGGCCGAATTTATAACCTTGCGGGACTACGGGTTCGATCTTGGTACCTTCAGCTCTTCACGCCAGTGTGTTATCCACTACTCTACGCGGGACCCCTAGTGTTAGTGTTTATTACAGCTCACAATGTAAGTAACGTTACACCCCAATTCTGATTTTAGTCTAACCTAGATTCTTCCTGCAGTAGACAACCAAATCTCCGCCTAGGTAGTTTGGCGTCCATATCCAGTAGGCGTCTGTCCTGATCCCTGGTACCAGCGTCCACGGATAAGTCTGATGGATTGCAATGACATACGCCCACGGCCAGGACGAGTCATCGAAGCCAACCAATTGCCACCCGACGTAAGAGACATTGGTGCACTTCCACGAGGAATTGGTCAGGATGTAACCATCATCGGTTGAGGCCAGAATTCCGCTTCTGACGCCATATAAGTCAGTTCCCTGAACGGCGATGACTCTAGCGGTCCACGGTAGGTCAACACTGTCGGCCTTCATCCAATTGTTAGCGTTTACCAAACCAGTCTTCTCAATCCCATCGATGTAAAGGCGCATACTGTCGTCGACCGTAATGGTTAGGTTACGAGACGGACATGGTAAAGGAGGAACACGTGGTCCTGAAAATGAGACCAGAAACATCAAGTGATAGACTTGAATGTATTCGTTTCGATCTATGGGAAAGAGGTATTTTCGTCCATGGGGTAAATTCGTCCAGCGGAATTGCCATATAACCAGCGGGCAAAGGCAGAGTTCAATGCAGCCATCAAGTGTATGATATCATGTAAACATTGTAAAGCGTGTTTGGTACAAATACAGTCTGATTAAAGATTTTAAAAACGATTTCGAGCGGAATCTATTTCTCCATTCTGTCGCAGTTAAAGCTCGGAATTGAAGTTAATCTTGTTCAAATGTTAATATTTTGTGTTTAATTTTGTGAACCAGTATTTTTGACAGTTTCGCTATTGAAGACCATTGTCCAATTGGCGCGCCATGCACTCCGAGACCCTTATAATTGACGGCGAGTGTTTCGGGTACATTTGACCATTTGGACAAATTTACCACAGAAATATTAGGGATTGTACAATACATACAGAACCCGGAAAATTGTCTTTGCCAAATTAAGCGTTAACAAATATTTGTAAAAGTTAAATTTTATAACAAGAAACATGCGATTGAAACTGATGCGATTGAAACTGTATTGTACTTAGTCTACCCATTGACAAAGAACAGTAAACATTGTATTATCTCATTTCATTAATTTTTTAATGTTTAGTCAAAAACTACAGATAAGTAATATTTAACCAAAACGTCTCTTACCTATGTTTTTCCTGCAGTAGACAACCAAATCTCCGCCTAGGTAGTTTGGCGTCCATATCCAATAGGCGTCTGTTCTGATCCCTGGTACCAGCGTCCACGGATAAGTCTGATGGACTGCAATGGCATACGCCCAAGGCCAGGACGAATCATCGAAGCCAACCAACTGCCATCCTCTGTAGAAGACATTGGTGCACTTCCAGGAGGAGTTGGTCAGGATGAAACGATCATCGGTTGAGGCCAGAATTCCTCCTCTGACGCCTTTGTCAGTTCCTTTAACGGCTATTACAGTTTTCTTGCAAGGAAGGACCACGCTGTCAGCTTTCATCCAGTTGTTAGCATTCGGAAGATGATGCTTCTGTACCCCATTTATGTATAGCTCCATCATATTGTCAACGGTGATGTACAGTGTTCGTGTCTTACACAATGAAGTAACACCTCTCAGACAGCAGAAGCATGAAAGTGCTGTACAAAAATGAAAGTGTTTAGCTACTTTGGGTGAGGTCTTTAATTACGTACATTTCAGTTTTATTACAGACTACAGGTCATGAAAAGCATGAAGTGCGTCACCTGCCTTAGGCTACAGAAAGCATCAGCATAAAATTTATTAGGCCTACACAACCTTCTCGTGGTGCGGACCGTTAGTACCCTTCCTAGGAAGGGGAACGAACGGGCACGGCAGGCAAAACCAGAGGATGGCAATGGCAAACCACCCTTGTTAACTTGCCAAGAGAATCGCCATGAGACACACCAAGCCAAAACGGTGATAAGGGACTTGTCATCGAATAGGAAACAATGGAGAGTGTTCACCATGACGATCGCTAGAGCTCCACGAGCTGACAGCACAAGGTAACAAGGTAAAATGTAATTTTACATAAAAGTGGAAGTGTTGTTGCATTGGGGTGGTCCATAGAATAGTGGTAACATCACTGGCGTGAAGAGCAGTAGGTAGCGGGATCGCTTCCCGCAACCCTCTCAAGGGTTGCGGGAAGCGATCCCGCATCCGCCGAATGCTAACAACTCAGCCTATCATTCGCGAGATGGCGCGTTGTGAAAATGATATGTAGGACGTGATGGGCGCCTTGCATGGCTGCCGTATACAGGTAAATTCGACTCCTGTAATAACTTGTGATCATCCGTTCATGCTGATTTGTGATCATACTGCGTAATTGTCAGTTTGAAAATATTAAACGAAGATTATTATTATTCGATTCCGTTGATCTTGGCATACTTTAGCGGTTGGCAGATACAAATAAAGGCTACTTACTTACTTCTTCACCTTGTCAAACACTGGTTTAGTCCTTCTGGTAGGCACTACTGCTATAGCCAGTTCTCAACTTACCTGCCCCGTCGTTTTCATTCAGTTCGTATTTATTTTTAACTTTCTTGAACTGCGGTGTTCCACATGGTTCTTTACTGGGTCCGCTCCTGTTTACCTATATATACGACGACATTTGTTTCACTAGGTGCTTATAATTCGCTCACTGGCATTTGTGTGCTAATGACACCCAGTTTTTTCCTTTCATTTTAAAAATTCATCGGCTACCCTTGCTCTTCAGCTACTTGTCTGTTTTTCGTGATGCTCGGTTCTGGATGACTAGTAATAAACTTCTTCTAAATCCTTCTAAGATAGAATTCCTTCTTTTAGCAAAAGTCAACGGCACAAAAGATGTGAGTGACTGAACGATGAACTGCTCGTTCATCGTATACTGAACACGTAATTTACGCACAATATTTTATTACTTCATGTATTTTTCTGGCCATGTTTTTTATCGTACTCTGTACTGTGTTAGGTTCTCTGCATTCCTGGTTCTGTCATTTCTTCGATGTCTTTGAGGTCTAAACTTAAGACTCTTCCGACTTGCTAACCCTTAGTAGCCAGACTTCTCGATTCTCTGGTCTATCTGAGTTCAACTTGTCTTCCCCGACGTTTTGACTTTTTCACGATTTTACTTGAGGTGACCATCGGAGGACGCCTTGGTCATCATGTGATTGCGCATTATAGGTCGTTAGATTTAAATTAGATATTTTAAACAATTGCATTTCTAAGTGAAACGTCAAGCATGTGAACACATAGTTCTGCGACATTTCATAGTGTAATGAATTTAGGACTGGTGTAATGATTTCAAGCTGCCCCCTCTTTCAAGTTACCTCATGGTGATCTGAAATCGATTTCATATTACCCCTGCACTGTTCACATTACCCCCTTTCTGATTCAGCTGTAGTGACAAATTGCTATGCTTAAAACTCATGATACGCAAATTGAGTAAAACACGCGAGACATACAAGCTAGTCTTAATATCTGAAAGAAATAGAAAACTGTCGCAGAAATGTTATTAAAACCACTCATACACTAGTTCAAAGTGCATTAGCTGCCTACATATTACATACAAACATAAAATATACAAAGATTCATCCTAATTGGAGAAATCTCGAAGAAAGGATTATTATAATTGAAGAGTGAATACGTATTCATTATGGATACAGAATTACAACTTCTGAATTAGAAATACAGTCCACTATTTAACTCAACAAAAGTAACAATGACAAAAACTTAAGAAATGACAGGCTTAAAGTGGTATGACAAATTGCTCATCACAGTAGCTTCTAGGAAGCATGAAAGTCTTTCACATCTGTTTTGAGTGATTTCTACTCTAACCATTTATTGTCTTTCCCACATTCCAGGTTTGTATTATTGTATTATATATAATATATGTAACATGAATGAATGAATGAATGAATGAATGAATGAATGAATGAATGAATGAATGAATATAGGCCTGTAATCGATTAGACTAATGAAAATGGGTCCATTAATTTTAGGGGTAATCTGAAATCGTAGAGGGTAGGATGGAAATCGCATTCAAGCTACCCTCATGAGTACTTGAAATCGATGTCATCCTAGCTCCCGGTAATCTCAACGCGATTGCAAGTTACCGTGGGAATAAGATGAAGTAGGGGTAATCTGATATTGCTACACCGGGTTTGCGATAGCACGGAAGATGTAGATTTCCACTGTTTGATTTTGAAGCTAGCTGTTTAGTTTTAGGTAAACACTTTCAATAGATTTTGACTATCATTGTAGCCTACTGTTTTAGGCCTATTTGGATTTGTTGTTGTTCAGATCAAATATGAAGATATTGTGCACAATGCTCTGGGTTACTAAAATTATAGCGTCGAAGTGGAATGGAGGATATTTGGCCCTTAGCCTTCAATCACAATATTCATAACTTATAAACATAAGTGTGCATACGATTTATAACTTACGTTAAAAATAGTAGGCCTACCGCCAGTGGTGGCCTTTGACAGTTTTGTGCTGTGGGCAAGGACAAAAATGCCATCCCTTACTCATAAATGCATCATGTGATTCATGTTGTTTTTCCGAAATTTGTCGCCCTCTATGGCAGCCGCATATATCACCTATACATAAAGCCGGCACTGCCTAACGCATGCGACATAGCATGCTGTGACAAAGACAGGCTGAGCTACAATATTTATGTGTTTTATCAAACGATCTGTAACTGTCTTCGGTACTGTGCGTGTGTCCCCCAAAGCATGTAAACATAATAGGTTGTGCAAGAAAATCGTTTGACATGAAAAGAGTTCTTGAGAAAAGGGTGTCGAGCACACAACTCCTTCTGTCAAAACTCTAAGAGAAGGTGAACACAGTTATTTACGCGCCTCTATAGAACATTCCAAAGAAGTAAGAAGCCTTGTATCTCTCGGGAGGACTTCCTCTGGTACTCGGCAACCGACCCCGAAGGAATGAAAGGCTCCACTGGGGGCCCAGACAGTAGTCTAAATGATATTAATGGCTCCAGAAAACATCAATGAGTTCTTCGTTCCTGTCTCCAGCCAGCCTATTGGACGTTTGTTGCGTTCAACAGCTTGTGGAGACCTGATGGTTCCGCGCTTTTGTATGACGCGTTTTCTAGTGCATTGGACTAGAACTTCTAGAACTGTCTTCTATTAAAAATACGCGTTATCCTTCCAGGTGCAGTTCCAGAAACATTTTCATATTAGGTCGCACTTAAACAGATTTGTGAGACCTCATCAGATCTGGTAGATAGTCACGTTTAGCGCTCTTCTGAGGGCTCATAAAAGGCGCTGCATAAATAGCCAGATATATACATATGAAGACATATGTTGTAAGGAAACAAGGCTCGTGTCAGTCTTCTCCTAACCTGATGCAGGATGAAATACTTGATCAATCAATCAATCATAGAATTTATATAGCGCCTCTTAAAGGGCTCTACTCAGAGGCGCTCCCGAGCCAGGCCTGATCAACACATCCAGGCCTAACACGGTGTTTCACGCGACGCGCCACACCCACTGATATATTCATAGACCTGATGGCAAACTGTGCAAGCATTCTGCATTCAGGAGATATATAGGCCCCTATTCGAAATTTTAAATAGTGACATGGTATTTTTGAGATATCTGAAGCTATGGTTGAGATTAGGAGGGCTATTGGGGGGCCGATAGCGCATTGGATAACATCTGGCGTAGAGTGCGAGAGGTACAGAGATCGAGTCCCATACGCGGACATGCTTTGTAGGCTGCAATTTGCGCCGTGTATTGCAGGCTGTCTGTTCTGTTAGTAGTTAAGATTTATCGCATAACATGTACATGTACAGCGCAGTGCGTTTGCAGGCGCTTAATTAAAGAATAAATATTATTATTTTATTATTTATTAAGAATGTTAATTAGGGCATCAAGGTTTAATTACCTTAATTACCCGTGCAAATATTCAATTAAGCTATCTTAATGAATCGATTACACAGTAATTGCATTATTAAACGTTGCGGACTTGGCCAGTGCTGGCGTAATGAATAGGCGTAAAGCTGAATAATACAACTCGAATTGCAACATCCAGATTTAAGTTGCCTGTATACTATATTCACTATTTTGTTTCAATTAGTAGCAATAAAACCAACTTGTGCAACAAAATGTACGGCTACTAAAAGCTAGAAAATTAGACCGTATAATTTCGCATAATTCAGTAATTCTTATCGCATCATTTGAAAAAGCTGAACGCATAATTTTCGGAAGTACGGCATAATTATCGGAATATAGATTGACCTTTTAAGCTATTGAAGTTCATGGACCCAACTCTCTTCCCTCCTTCCCCTTTTCTCCTCTGGTGTAGGCTACTGATTTCGTCCTTCGCTATTCGTTCAGTCAGAGTCATGTTCGACTCGACTTTTCTTAAACTTTTCCTACCTTTGAGAATGTCTTTTTCACTTCGCAGGGCAGCTTTGATCTGTTCTGAATTCTTCAGCCCTCAGAACACTGACACATAGTCTTAGTCTTTATAGCCTCCCTGACTACATTGTTTCCACATAGGTTTCTCGACCTATCGGTTGGCTGGAGACAAATGCATAGGGTGCCGTCCGGTGACAGCATCGAGGGATATTCGGACTCTGCGTCTTCTTCTATCTGTGCTGCACCGTCAGGTCACTGTGTGTTGCTGACTTAATCGGCCGTCGTTGTTCCTCGTCCTTGATGCAAGCAGATTCAGAAACTCTCAGCATATCTCATCTATTTCAACTCTCGATGGGAATTCATACGCAGAGGAGTCCGCCAACAGTGACTTAATTTCTAGTTTTCTAAACACTGTTTCCTTACTGATGAACTCTTTATTTAGATACCTAACTAACTGTTTTCGTGTGAGAGGCTGCTCGATTTTATCTTAGACTATGTATATTAAGCACTGTTAGTGAGTTCAGTTCACACCCGTTCTTCGTTCTCTGCACTGGCTCGCGGCAATCCGCTTCGACTTGGCACTCGTCCTGTATAAAGCAAGACTAATTATAGGTCATTTGACCTATAATTAGTCAATGGGTACAATCAGTTACCTATTGTAACTGATTGTACCCATACGTACGTAGGCCTGCAGTAACTTACGCACGTGCCGTACTAAATCTATATATGCTACGTGCGTAGGCCTATGTAAGCTTATGTATGTAGGCCCCTATGTATGTATGTATGTATGTATGTATGTATGTATGTATGTATGCATGCATGTATGTATGTATGTATGTATAGGTACTTGCGTGCGGGTGTACGTTTGTAGGCTATATTTCTGTATAACAATATGCCATATTTAAAAATGCAGATGTGTGAATGCATGCATATATACTTAAATGCATAGGCATACACACGTGCACAAATGCACGCACTCATGCATGTATTAAATCATTATCTATGCAGAATCCGTGTAAATAGAATTATGTACCCAGCAAGTATGAAACGTTCTTCAGCTTCATGATGTTCCTTTCTTGAGATTCAGACGAAAACGTGAGCACAAACAACGTTTGTTCTTCTCCAGCGTCTTCTTCGGTCTTCAGTGTCGTCTTAGGTCTTCAGTCGTCTGAGGTCTTTAGCCGTCTTAGGTCTTAAGCAGTGATCTTTTAAATGCAGGATTTGTGGGCCAAAATACGCCAACAACTTGTGATTCAACGTCACCGTAAACAAAACGTTCTAAAATTAGACAAAAAGCCCTGAGAGCCTGGTACGATGTGGTTGGATGACTTCAAATAATTTGTCCTTCTGCTCGTTGACGTTAAAACATCTAGGCCCTATGGGACACCAAGAAATTATATTCTTTAAAAGGTTTAAACTAAATTCTATGAGACACCAGGCAAGCAGCAATATTCAAAAAGGTTACAATTCTGTTAGACACCATGAAGTGATAATTCTTCACCTTGTCACCTTGTGCTGTCAACTCCTGGAGCTCTAGCGATCGTCATGATAAATATTCATCATGCTCGTTGATAATTCTTACAAATTTAAAATTCTATTTAGTAGGTAGTAATATTCTATATAAAAAAATTAAGTTTTCTATGTGTTAACTGCTGAAATTGCATGGTTCCACTATTATTTTGGATATTGTTTGGATAAAATTAAGCTCAAAACTGTGGCTTTTTGGTGGTAAATGGTTGTATGTAGCGTAACAAAAGGCAATGACTTCTGTAGCGCCGTTATCATAACGCAGAAGACGTCAAACGAATGTCCCTCCAAGTGAAACCGAAGTCAAAGTCACGATCCGTGAGAGAAACCCGTTCCAAGGTCAGAGACACTGCAGGAGGAGTCAGTTGCTTCAGTGGTAAGCAATCTGAGTCGGATTTGCATTAAGGTTAGAATGGAAATTTCTTTACTTTGTCAGAGACCCGGAGACAAATAATGCTAAATCATACTAGCACAACTGAGGGGGTTGGAAACGACCCCCTGGGGTGACTTAAAGAAAGACTAGGGGTTGAACCCCAACCCCCGACAATTCCCACCCTGTCATTACTGTCTAGGTACGTATCCCCGTCACCTCTGAGGAATGCAGACATATATTATGTCGTCGTGTCTTTGGTTATTTTTTTAGTCCAGAGAACAAACTTGTTATCACCGTCGTCTCGAGCGGCAATGGGAAATATCGTGACTAAATGATCAAAAACAGGCCATGTATCTGTTAGCTTATCAAGTGCTATGTAGGCTAAGAATATCGTCCTAAGAATATTCACTGCTGTCATAAGGGCTGCTCCAAGAGGCGAAGTCGGCCATGGCGAAGTCGGCCATGCTCTCTCCATCTAAGTTTAGAAAGTGCAAAGTACAAAGATCAGAGGTGCAGCGGATGTATCCTCACCCAAAAGTCATATATGTGCCCTCACTCTGGAGCGTAGCCGTTTTCACAGTATTTTACCAGCCGTTTCTATTCTGGGTTCGTATACAGGAGTAGTTCGTGGGCACAGGTCGGACTCCATTCATCTCTTTCTCTCCAAACAGCTTCTCCCATTCCATAGATCATCTTCTCCACGTGGTTTCCAAAATCTCCTCCTGGATGTCATCAAATCTCTTGTTCTTAAACCCGGCTAAAACTGATTTTATTCTCATAGGCCTGCGCGATCAACTCAAGAGAATCCCAGATCCATCCATTACCCTCAACCTCGACTCTACATCCACCAACACATTCACTGCAAAGTGCAAACTCTCCTGTCCGCAACTTAGGCGTGATTTTTGACCAGCACCTTAGCTTCTCCGATCTTCTCCGAGCTTCACCCATCTCTCCCGCTCTTGCTTCATGCACATAGCCTTACAAACCCTTGATGTTGAAGTGAAATACAAGAAGGGCAGATTAAATGTTATTGCTGACTGTTTGTCAAGATTATAAGTAATCATAAGACTGTTTTAATGATTAGTTAAATATGTATTTGTTTCATGTATTTTGGTAATTTCGTAAATTTTCAAATCTAATTTGCTCAATTCCAGAAAAAGGAAGGAGGGGGCGTGGGTTCGAAGGATTGGTGAGCTTGGCTGTTTAGTTTCCGATCCCGGTGGATCTTCGGGTAGTTAAGAGTCACGTCAAGTCTCCAGTTATATTTAGAGTTTCAGCTACGGCTTTGTATTTACTCGTATAGGGCCTACTATAGAGAGTTTTCAGCTACGGCTTTGTATTTACTCGTATACTATAGAGAGTTTTCAGCTACGGCTTTGTATTTACTCGTATACTATAGAGAGTTTTCAGCTACGGCTTTGTATTTACTCGTATACTATAGAGAGTTTTCAGCTACGGCTTTGTATTTACTCGTATACTATAGAGAGTTTTCAGCTACGGCTTTGTATTTACTCGTAGAGAGTTTTCAGCTACAGCTTTGTATTTACTCGTATACTATAGAGAGTTTTCAGCTACGGCTTTGTATTTACTCGTAGAGAGTTTTCAGCTACGGCTTTTGTTTCACTCTTCGAGAGTATTCGCTAATGCGTTTCGTATTCACTCTGCAAGAGTTTCAGCTAGGCTTTGTGTTCACTATTTGAGAGTTTTTGCTACGGCGTTTTCTGTTCAACTCTTCGACGGGTGAAGGAGTGTTGGTTGTTTTCGCTACGGCGTTTTCTGTGCAACTCTTCAACAGCAGTGCTTTTTCTAGAAAATTATAGGGGAACATATAACAATATATATGTGTGTGTGTGTAGCGAAACTTGGCTGTGTTCGCCTCTTCTCTTTCAACGCCACAGCACTCAAATCGGTGACTTTTTGACGTCGACACCGAAGGGAACGTCATAGCACTCAATGCAGTGACTTTTCGACCGTGGCACTTAGTGAAGTGTCCTAGCACTTCACCTGCTTATGGGGACCCATCCAGGGCTGTAATGGTAAAATTAGAGGTGAGTATACGCTACCGGTGAGAAGCGGCGTCACTATAGGGCTGGTGTCACCCAAAAAAATTTGATGACCTTTTTTAGGAATTCGTCTCAAAAAATTTAGGAATTCTGAGAAAATTCTTAACTTTTTCATTTCTTAAAATAGTGTATGACCTTTTTTTTAGTCATTCGCCCTCAAAACCTCTCATTGCCTATCTTTTTGGGAAATTTTCATTAGTTAATGGCTATACGGTCTCTACAGAGGTAGGTATACGCTGTATACCCGCGTATACCCTCGCTCTAGAGGTGAGTATACGCTGTCTAGAGGTGAGTATACGCTGTATACCCGCGTATACCCTCGACTACAGCCCTGGACCCCTCTAGGTATAAAAGGTAGTGAGAAGAAGAGAAGAGTCCTTCCTTTGACCGGTCATTTCAGTGGGAGTTGCAGTTCAGCTGTCGAGTTAGCCAGATCAGTTAGTTGTTCGAGCTATACTAGTTAATAAGTTGTATAGTGACGCGTGCAAGCAGTGTATCAGGCGTTGAACAATAAAGAACTTCAACGTGTCAGAGGTGTTAACTCTTTGATTATGAAGACACTTTGAACCTTCTGATATACCCCGGGAGCCGCATCCACACGGACGTCACTTCACTGGGACCTTGGTCTACCCATCCAGGTAAAAGTCGGTTAGACCAATCAGCGCCCAAAGGAAGTCAAAGTGACCCATCCGCGACATATATAGGTTTGGTAATGATTGCCAGCTACAAAAAAATAGATCAGCATCATAAAAACTTAAAAATAATAATATTATTATTAAGTTAGGCTATTGAGAAGCTTATTGAGACCGTTTGATATAATATAGGCCTACTGGTTTGGTATAGAGAACAGGGACTCAACTAAAGAAAATAAAACTAATGATAGGTGTTGGTCATCTCAGTGGCGGCACTACACCAGAGTGAGCAAACATCCTTAGCCCTGATCATTGCCCTGCCAGAATATTTGCCCTACCCAGAATTTGTTCGGGGTATAAATCGCCCTTTGCACTGGTTACTTGTATGACTGCCCTGGTTATGCCCTGATTAAAGAAAGTCTGGCCACTGGGTCACCTGCTTCTGAGCAAACGATTTATGCGAAACGCAGGACAAACATCTTTATAGACTGAGCGTTTTTACAAGCGTCAAGCTGAACACGAAATCGATTAGGTAGATTTGATTGAGTTTGGCTCTGAGATTGCATCAACTCTATTCTGCGGCCAAATTTCTAATATGAACATCGTGATGTTTTATATATGACCATTATCTGCGCAAATTGAAATTTCTTTAATTGGCGCATTTCCAGTGATTATGTTTGCTTCATTGTCGTAATATCTCATGGGGTTCCAATTATCCCTCACGGTAGGAAAACTGGAAAGTATGGAGCACTTATTCAGATGATGAGTTTGCGAACATCTGCAAATGTTACTGGCAGATAATTGCTTATAACTGTCGCAATCGGAGGTCTCCCGTCGATTGTTTTCCGTGTGTTGATGTCGACCCTCGATTGCTTGTTCTTTTACTTGCACTTTTATTTAACGTGCCTAACTTTTCTATAGAAGATTCACGACGAACTTTGTTTAATTAATAAATGAATTTAATTAAAGAAACAAATATATGTACACTAACTCTACGGGAACTTCCACGTAGTATTAAAGCGTTTAGATATTAAATCGGACTATCTCAAATGTTGCTTCGTACAGCCTAACTACAGATCGTTCTTTCGCGTCAGTCTCTGAATCTGACGGACTATACTCTGCCGCCCCGCTGGTCGTTCCTCCCGATGTTTCTCGCTCGACCGATGTTCACACGTCGCGTTCGTCAGCAGTATATGTCCCGTGTTCTCCGTTCCCTTCTGTTAAGTAGGAACTCCAGCGTGCATCAGTCAGCCCCCCTCCCCACGTCAAGCTATCGTCAATTAGTGTCAGATTGCTCCTCGATACGCGGGTCGTCGCTCGCCTGCAGCGCGGGCGGTGTCTGGTTACACCATAGCCGCGAGGTGTCCTATTACACCTTGGCTGTGTGGTGTCCGATTACACCTGGGCCTCGCTGCCTTCATTGTTGCCCAAGTGGAGACTGGCTTTTCGTCCGTCATCATCCTATCTCGACCGGCAACGACGCTTACATCATAATGATGATGCCATCTCGTCGTTGTTGTCGATCTCCTCACGCGACACCTCCCTTCCCGGGGGAGGACAAAGCCAGTCATTGGTTCGCCTCCCGGCTGAGAATGATGTCGTTCCCTCCATCGATTTCCTCCAGACCATGTCCTCGTCGTTCCCATGAAAATACAAAATATCAGCACAGTTAGAAATTATATTTACAGTTGTCGCGGTGCCTTACATGGTAGTCCGCCTTCTTCCTCAATCATAGTCTGGACAAAAGATCAGCGGGAATATTCAGCGCCCCCGGACGATATTTAAAAGCGATATCAAAGTCCTGGAGTGCCAGAGCCCACCTCGCAAGTTTAGCACTTGTGGGCGTAGAAGCAGTTAGGAAAGTCAAGGGATTGTGATCAGAATAGAGGGTGGTCCTTGACATAAAAATCCAATTCCTAAACTTCTTCAACGCAAAGATTACAGCATACGCTTCGCGTTCCACAGTGGACCAACGCGCTTGCGTAGCATCTAATTTAGAACTGGCGAAACATATTGGCCGCTCTGTTCCATCGTCTTGAATTTG
This sequence comes from Allolobophora icterica, assembly GCA_963556255.1. Lineage (NCBI taxonomy): Eukaryota > Metazoa > Annelida > Clitellata > Crassiclitellata > Lumbricidae > Allolobophora > Allolobophora icterica. The sequence continues at coordinate 33,959,399 of OY744609.1, read as the reverse complement.
GAATAAGCAGCAACCGACTGCTTTGTCTGAAGCGTCAGTCGATAAACCAAACTCTCTGCCGTAGTCAATTGTCTGCAAACATACAGCGTTGTTCAAATCGTGCGTAAGTTTATCTAGCGCATTTTGATGTTCAATTCGCCAGGGTATCTTAGCAGGCACCGATTTCTGGGTCAAGTCAGTGAGAATTCTGGCTGTCTCAGCCAGGTTAGGGATGAAGTTCCTAAAATAACTGAAGAAGCCAATTAATCTCCGTATGTCCTTTTTGGACTCGGGTTGAGGGATTTTCCCTAGCCCTGCGATTTTCATAGGATCCGGTTCAATGCTCCCTGATCCGATCAGGTGACCTACAAACGTTGTTTGTCGCCTAGCAAACGAACTCTTCTTAATGTTAAGGGTCAGACCCGACTGTTGAATAGTCATTAAGTATTTCTCTAGGTGTTTCATGTGATCCGGCCACGTCATCGAGTGTACTGCCATGTCACTATGTGAGGGAGTGATAATACCTAGGGCCAAAAGTTCGCGGGTCTGCTTCTCCATCTCCGGTTTGAGCAGTTCCGGCACCTTATAGGCTCGCAAACTCTTCGGCCTGAACTCCGCGCTAACAGTGATTGTGTGTTCTAGGACGGGACAGAAACCTGGTTTGTCCGAGAACACATCTGGAAACCTGTCTAACAGACTAAACAGCTGTTTCCGCTCGGGTACCGTTAAGTGTGCAACGGCAATAGGGTCTACTTGTGCACTGGGCCTTGTCTGCCTCGTGACGAAGCTACCCACCGCTTCCCCGTGACCGAAGTCTTCGTCCTTCTCGAACAGAATGGAGCAATTGTTAATCAATGCTTGCTGTATTCTTTCGTTATATTTGCGAATCCGATTTGCGTGTAGTAAGCGGCTTTTGCCCCCTATTTCCACGATGTATGTGTAGGGCGATTTCACCTGAGCGATGATGGCCGGGCCTTGCCATTGGCCCTCCTTCTTTGCTCCTCGCGCTTCCGGTGATTGGATGATGACTTTGTCTATTCTCTCTTTAGGCAAGCACAGTTGTTTTACAGAATGCCCAGCTATTTTGTCTTTATGAAAGGGCAAATTGTCTTCAGTGAAGAAGCTCTTCGCCCCAATTTTCCCGTGGGCCAAGAATGGTGCTAGTGTCGAACATTGTGCTTGTTCAGCCGCCATCTTGTTTCTGCCTACTATTGTGTCTTCCTTGGGTGGGGGTGGTATCTCAGGATTGAAGAATAGCTCTTCATTATCCGTTTCTTCGGGACCGATTTCTCCTACACTCCCACTGTCTGCTTGAGCGACCGTGAAGTAATCCTCGCCTATCAGCGTCCTAAGTCCCTCTACCTCCTCCCCTCTCTCCTCTTCCTCACTCGTCTCAGTCCTTGCGACCGCCTGCGCTTCTGAAATTTGATCTATTTCAGGAGCGCTGGCCGCGTGACTCGAATGCAACGCTGTCTCGCGCAGCAAGTCGGCTGTAGTGGGCGTGATAATTAACGGTTCATTAAGGTCTTTAATGAGTGCCGCCCATATCCGAACATCAGGGGCGTAATTTACCTCCCCCTCGCTGTCCTCGCCGGCCTGAGACCCCTTTAGTCTCAGCCGCACCACGTCCACAATCATTGATTGACCGTTCAGCCCCTTCACCTCTATCTGCTTGACCACAGGTAGGTTGAGCGGCCTGATTAGTTCTGCTCGCGCACAATTGTATTCGGCCCCGCTATCTATTAGAGACGATGTCACAGGGAGCCCTGTAATATACACTTTCATGTACTCTCTTACATAAGTCTCCTCCTGAAGTCTTAATTTTTCTGCTTCCTCTTTCCCTTCTCTCCTCTGCTTCTCCTCCTGAAGCCTGAGCTTCTCAGCCTGCTTTTCCTCTAGCATTCTGAGTCTCTCTGTTTCCTCCTTTTCTTCTCTCCTCCGTTTCTCCTCCTGAAGCCTTAATTTCTCTGCTTCCTCTTTCTCTTCTTTCCTCTGCTTCTCCTCCTGAAGCCTGAGCTTCTCAGCCTGCTTTTCCTCTAGCATTCTGAGTCTCTCTGTTTCCTCCTTTTCTTCTTTCCTCAACTTCTCCTGAAACCTTAATCTCTCAGCCCGCTTCTCCTCAAGCAGCCTGCTCTCCTCTCTACTTATCCTGAGCTTCTCAGCCTGCGTCTCCCCAAGGAGCCTGAGTCTCTCTTCTTTCTCTTGTCGTCTCCTCTCTCTCTCTTCTTCGATCCTTCTCTGCCTTTCCTCCTTCTCTTCCTCTCTCCTCTCCGCTCTCTCCTCAAGCAGCCTGAGTCTCTTCTCCGCTTCCTCTCTCTCTTCTCTCCTCTGCTTCTCCGTTTCCCCTTTTTCTTCTTTCCTCAGTTTCTCCGCTTCCTCTCTCGCTTCTCTTCTCTGCCTTTCTTCTTCCTCTTCTAGTCTCCTCTCTCTCTCTTCTTCGATCCTTCTCTGCCTTTCCTCCTCCTCTTCTTTTCTCTTCTCCGCTCTCTCCACTTCCTTTCTCTCGTATTTTAGTCGTTTGAGTTCGACTAGCTGCCTCTGCACTGTCGCGTTAATAATGCTATCTAGGCTACCTGCGATTACTTCCTCACTTACTTCTGGCGGGGCCTCCCGTCCAGAAACAATTATTTCAGCGCTAGCCTCTCGGAGCTGGTTCATATTCATGGGATCCAATTCCTCCTCTCCTAGTCCCATCTTTATCAGATATGTGACTAGTCTGTGATGGGGTATGTTCCGTACCATCATTCTTTTCCATGCCGACAACTTATCCATCTTCCAACAGTCCGCTCACTAATAGAAAAAGATAAGTAAGTTAGAGGAGAGTCACCGTTGGTCAGAAATCAAAGAAAACAACGTCCTAAAATTCTACCACAAATACAACAAGAACAGAACTGAGCAAAAGGAGCTACGCAAAAGCCTCGGCTATTCGCACACCAATCCTCATCCAGACCTCAACCGCAACCTCACAGATTACCACGACTACCAGTAAGGACTTACCCTCTGATACGTCGAGCGTGTTCCGTCTTTTGGTATCTTGGCTGATCCGCTGTCCTCCGTTGCCACTCCCGTCCGTCGTTGCTAGCGATGGTCGGTCGTCCGTCGGCGCTCTTGTTCCTCGTCCTTGCCTGTTGCTGTCGGTTCCTTCGAGTCCTTCGTCCTCAGGAGTCCGGCACTCGACTTCTCCAGTTGCGAAGGGTTGTGTTCGCTGCTGGTCCCGATCTGTTGAGATTCCTCGTTCCGTTTCCGGTTCCGCTTTTCGTCGTGACGTCTTCAGTTGAAAATCCTGTCGGCTGCGCCAATGTCGCAATCGGAGGTCTCCCGTCGATTGTTTTCCGTGTGTTGATGTCGACCCTCGATTGCTTGTTCTTTTACTTGCACTTTTATTTAACGTGCCTAACTTTTCTATAGAAGATTCACGACGAACTTTGTTTAATTAATAAATGAATTTAATTAAAGAAACAAATATATGTACACTAACTCTACGGGAACTTCCACGTAGTATTAAAGCGTTTAGATATTAAATCGGACTATCTCAAATGTTGCTTCGTACAGCCTAACTACAGATCGTTCTTTCGCGTCAGTCTCTGAATCTGACGGACTATACTCTGCCGCCCCGCTGGTCGTTCCTCCCGATGTTTCTCGCTCGACCGATGTTCACACGTCGCGTTCGTCAGCAGTATATGTCCCGTGTTCTCCGTTCCCTTCTGTTAAGTAGGAACTCCAGCGTGCATCAGTCAGCCCCCCTCCCCACGTCAAGCTATCGTCAATTAGTGTCAGATTGCTCCTCGATACGCGGGTCGTCGCTCGCCTGCAGCGCGGGCGGTGTCTGGTTACACCATAGCCGCGAGGTGTCCTATTACACCTTGGCTGTGTGGTGTCCGATTACACCTGGGCCTCGCTGCCTTCATTGTTGCCCAAGTGGAGACTGGCTTTTCGTCCGTCATCATCCTATCTCGACCGGCAACGACGCTTACATCATAATGATGATGCCATCTCGTCGTTGTTGTCGATCTCCTCACGCGACAATAACGTAAGGTATAAAATGGGGATAGAGAAGTTCATCGGATTCAGAGGAGCCAGCCAATTTTATCCTGATACAAGCAGTTTTATCTGCAAAGAAATCCAGAAATTTAGTGGCGAGCTCATGTGTGACTGAATGCATAATAGCTAGGGGATGCATTCAATTTTCACAAAGTAGCAAGTTATTTAAAGCCATCCATCTCTTGCAACCGGTTAAATAAAGAAAATACTTACTTACTTACTTACTTACTGACGTGGTCTTAAGGGAAACGAAGCGTTCAGAAATGTAATTAGTTAAATAGCAACATTGGTTAGAGGCTTAGAGCGCACCTAAAGCTAGAACTCTGCTTGGTGAACAAATTATATCTGCTCGATTTGCTCGGTCGCTTGTATCATTTCCTGCTCAAATTAAAACTTCTCTATTTCGGATTGCTTATCTTATCTTTCTTTCTCAACGGAATGATCTTCTGGACATTGACCTCATTACAGCTTGGCTTTGTTGCGCCGTCAATTAATGCCTTGTGCATTAGACACCGGCGTTATAGAAGTTCCTAATTAATAATAATAATTAATATGTATGTATGCATGCATGTATCTATGTAGGCTAGGCTATGCCTAGGACAGAACGGCGTGGCACTGTCTCGCGTACATGGATACTTTCGGATGCTAACGCAAGACTAAGCGCAACAGTTTTGGTTTCCATTTCCGATCATACAAACTTGGAGAATGCATTAGGGCCTACCTAAGTAAATAATCTTTATTAGCGCAAGAAACACGCCCACATTTTCGAAACAACAATGCATGCAATAGTTAAAACGTAGCACACTGTCAGTGGAAAAAACAATGCAATGGGCCTATTGTAAACAGTTCTAAAAGTCTAACATATGCCTAATATGCAGTAGTTAGGCCTACATAGCTCTGAATTAATGGCATAAAACTTTACATAGGCCTACGCTTGGAATTTCCAGTGTTCTTGGTAGAAGCAGCAATATTCCTTATGAATTCATTATTTGGATGTTACTAATTGTACAACACGAGGCAAATGATCAATAACAATAATAAAATGCTGAATGAGTTTAGCAGCAGGATCACGTCTTCTGGTATTGGACTCAGCTGAGTGCAGCCGTGTCAAATGTTAGTTACAAACATCAAACAAATGAAACTGAGCACGTTTGGACTAATAGTAGGTGGTATTAATTATAGCATCCTTACAATTACTGCATTGATCTGTAAATCAAATTGCTCTGAATAGGAAAATAATTTAGAAAAATGATATGTCGGCTAGGCCTATGTTAATTACATGGCGTAATTACCTGATGTCTCCAGATTATGAATCGCGTACGTGTCAATGGTAATATATAATCTATGCAGCATTTCTTACAAAAGTCTAGTCAGAAAGCGTTAGAATTGCATGTAATTAGTGAACATGTAACAACTGTATGAATCTATCAACAACCAGGTGATAGAATTAGGAACGTTGATGAGTTTTCTTTTGTGAACGAGAACTGCATGCGTCTGAGAGATTGACCGGTGATTCCATTCTTTGAGTTAGTGGTTACATAGCATATCTTCCATAGCATGCCTGGAACCGTTCTGCACAGGTCCCCTAAAAAGGCAACATTTTATAAATCAATTGTCATACACATATTTCTATAGAATTAATAATTCTTTTGCATAATCTCATCTGTAATGTCATTTTATCCGACAGATTTAACAAACGAATGCAAACAAAGATTTGAATGCATGAAACCCCTTTGGAATGTGAGACCATTTCATGACAACCAGATAAACGCACTTTAATCATCTGTGATTTTCTTTACACTGGCCTCTCGGCTAAAGGAACGTTTTAATACTTATATTTATTGCATCTCGCTGATATTGGAAAATTTTGGATTGAAATATTCTGTAGAACTTTACATCGACAACGAGAAAACAAACCTGAAAGAGTTATCGATCATATGTATGTGTAGTCACATGGATCAGGCGGCTCTGTAAAAGAAAGCACACGTGTGGTCAAATAAAAACAATTACTTTTGGCCATTATCACACAGTTGAAGTTTATAAGTAAGTCGTTACATGTGCGATTAAGCAGCGTATACACTTGCATGTTACAAGACACTGTTGTGCGTTTGAAATAATGGTAGGTTGGACATTTAAGAGGATGAGAGTCGACCAATTCGCTTTACTGAGAAGAGTAATTACACCTGCCAACAGCCTGGAAGGGATAGACCGAAGCGACACAGATAAAGCCCGCCTCATGTTACTCGACCTTGGCGTTTTGAGATAAGCCAATGTGGAGATGGGAGAGATAAGCGCAATCGATGACTTGTTCAGTGAAGAGAGACACCAGGTTGCCAACTTCGTTAAGTTTACCCGTAGTTAACCACGCCATTCAGGGTGAAGAATCTGATTCACTGAAGTTGTCAAACAGAGCTTGTTTAAGGGTCGAGCAAAACCAAGTTTCAACTAAGACCTTAAATTTTCACTTTTAGGGAATCATTATCTAATTTGGAATTAGACATTGACTATAGTATAGTAGTCCGTATGGTCTGCGCTGATATCTACATAAGGAGATGTCGAGCGTATCAAGGGAGCAGTCAGCCGCAGACAGCTGGATATTATGTTAGGGACTATCTAGTATCCAGAGACACTAATGTCATCCGCTTATACTGTATATAGGTGGATTATAATTATTGGGTTCGACGTATGCTGCTGCAGTCGTCAGAGCTATTTGGATCTCGTACTCTATTACGTGAACGGAGGGTGTTACGTCATAGATGATGACGCTAATGAGCACGTGGCGTGATAGACGATGAGCACGTGGCGTGCTCCTTCAGGGAGCACTGCCGGCCCTCTTGACTCTGGGCTCGTCTGCAGGCCGTGTGCAACCCAAAGTTCAGTGGGTTCAGGTAAGCTTCTACCGTTCTCGTCCATGTGTGGCCAGAGTGTCCAACCGGCCTCTTTTAACCTCTCGGAGGCCCGGAAATCATTGCTCGCAAGGATCTGACATGATCCTGGTCATCTACGCAGCGCGCGTTGTGTTACAGGGTTATAAATATTCCATAGAAATACATACTCAGAATGATAAAAAAGCAACAGTGTTGTTTGGCAAATCACAACGACCTCCACATTCCAGCAACGAGAACAAAAAGACACGAATCAAGGAGTTTCACATTTGCCGGTCATTCTATCTGGAACAGCCTATTGTCTGACATCAGCAACATAACGCAGTCAAACAAATCATCGATTTAGAATCACGTGAACTTAAAATAACAATGTTCCTTGAAGCGCATCAATGTGATGAAAGACCCCGTTCTGAAAATGCAGCTTCCATTTGAAAAAACAAACCCCGCAAAGTTCCCTTAGCCTTCTGTTGAGACCGCGACGGAGAAAAAGAGTCGTTAGACGCCGAGTCCATGTTAGCCATATGAAAGAGGGAGAAACACCGCTTGGTAGGCCAGCAATCACTGGAGTTGCGTTGCAAAGGAACGAAATGCTGCGATGGCGTCGCCTAAACACTTCAACACGTGTCTAAAATCGATTCATAACAGGTAGAAATACAACCTGTGGTATCAGATCTAAGTAGGGCCTAACTCAGTAGTGCAATTAAAAGTGTTAAATTAACAACGTATACTTTGATTTGCAATTATTCAACATGCGAGTTGTGACAGACTAGACTAGCTGAGATCAAGTCGAATCAAACCAGATTAGATCCGATTAAAACTGTTTAGTGATGCGGGCGTGTGATGACAGTTAAGTAAGTAAGTAAGTAAGTAAACGCACTGTGGCTGACAAACACGTTATACAGAAAGAGGTGCATGAAACAAAGGAAAAGAAATATTCAGTCTTGTTGTCCTCGAGACCAAGGTCTTGGTCTCGAGTGCACTCGAGTTCGTTTTTAAAAGTCTTGGTCTTGGTCTTGAGGTTCAAGGTCTTGGTCTTGGTCTTGGTCTTGAGGTTCAAGGTCTTGGTCTTGGTCTTGAGGTTCAAAGTCTTGGTCTTGGTCTCGCAAGACCAAGACCAAGACCGGCTGTCAATATGAACAGTCATTTAACAGAACTCAAGTATTCTGGGTTTTTTTTGGTTTTTTTTTATATTCCGGATATTTCTATAGCGCCTCTCGAAGTCAACTACTACTCAGAGGCGCTCCCGACTACAGCATCTGATACTGTGCCAGAATTTTCACGCCGAAGCGCCACGAGCAATTGCGAGTGAAGGACTTGCCCAAGGTCCGTACGCAGCGGCTAGAGTTGGATTCGAACCTGCAACCCTCCGGTCACAAGGCGCCGAACTTACCACTGAGCCACCACGCCCCGTCTGTATCAAGCCTGCTTGCATCATACGACCAATATCTATGGATGGATACAAGTCTTGTTGGTCAGGAAAACCCATTAGCAGCAGCAACAGTTATTCTGTATCAGACGGTACGATAAACCATGGGAAGATTTCAAAAACTATCTGTACATTTACATCCAGTGCTTGAAAAGCTTCTCTGTGTGTGTCAGCGACTTCAGCACCTGTAGAACGTATTTTTTCACATGGAGGAATTTTTATGAGGCCCACCAGGCACGTCTTGGTCAGAAAATTCTGAGCGAATTGTATTTTAAAAAATACAAAAGGCATTTGGAATAATAGTTTGCATGAAGGACTTTTGAATACAAATTCGGATTTCTCTGCAGTTTGCATTTAAAGTTAATTTGCTTGAATAAAATAAAAGACTCATGTTTTAATTAAAATAGCGAATATTCCGACTTCACAATTTTAGAAGTCTTGACCTGATTGCGATTTTTTGGGTCTTGGTCTTGGTCTTGGTCTTGAGGTTCAAGGTCTTGGTCTTGGTCTCGAGGTTCAAAGTCTTGGTCTTGGTCTTGGTCTTGAGGTTCAAGGTCTTGGTCTTGGTCTTGAGGTTCAAGGTCTTGGTCTTGGTCTTGAGGTTTAAGGTCTTGACAACAAGACTGGAAATATTAACAATAATAATTAGGAAAAGAAATAATGGAAATGAAAAGCTAATAGAGTCGCTTGAATTCTGGCCTCACAATGTTCGTAACGTTACACCACAATTCTGATTTTAGTCTAACCTATGTTTATCCTGCAATAGACAATCAAATCTCGGCGAGTGTAGGTTGGCGTCCATATCCAGTAGGCGTCTGTCCTGATCCCTGCTACCAGCGTCGTCCATGGATAAGTTTGTTGGACTCCAATGGCATACGCCCACTGCCAGGACGAATCATCGAAGCCGACCAATTGCCACCCGACGTAAGAGACATTGGTGCACTTCCAGGAGGAATTGGTCAGGATGAAACGATCATCGGTTGAAGCCAGAATTCCAGCGACGACGCCATATAAGTCAGTTCCCTGAACGGCGATGACTCTAGTACTACACGGTAGATCAACGGTGTCGGCCCTCCTCCAATCGTTAGCGTTTACCAGACCAGTCTTCTCAATCCCATCGATGTACAGGCGCATACTGTCGTCGACCGTAATGGTTAGGTTACGTTTTGGACATGGTGAAATAGGAAAAGGTGGTCCTGAAAAGGAGACCAGAAACATCAGGTGATAGACTTGAATACATTCGTTTCGATCTATACTTTCCCATCTCTGCTAGGCGATCTATAATCCTATGACATTTGACTTCTTTAGTTTAAAAAAGTTGTTATTCGCACTTCTACGAATATTATTAATTGGTGAGATAATCTGAACCTGCATAGTTGTCGTTACCAAATTAAACGTGAGCAAATCTGTGTAAAGGCGAAATATCCTAAGTGAACGAGAAACATGCGATTGTAACTGCAATTACAGTTTAAGTTAAAACGAACAATATATGGGAGTGATTATGCACAAGAATTCAAAGCCTTCAAGGTGACGTGCTGAAGCAGCAAAAAATCTAACTCAGCTTTAGGCCCTATGTATTGATGGACAAGGATAGAGAGACAAGGATACATTTTTGAGGTTGTACAAATCGCTCGTTAGGCCACAGTTGGAATACTGTATCCAATGTCCATGTTTGGAATCCATGCCTGAAACAGGACATGGAAAAGCTGAAGAAAGTGCAAAGAAGAGCTACACAAATTATTTGAGGCTACAAAGATTTGAGCTATGAAAGAAGGTTGATAAGGCGTGGACTAACAACATTGGAGAGAAGAAGGAGCAATCGAAGCTTATATAAGATTATCACTGGAAAGGAAGCACTACAGTGGGATAGATTAACTCGGAGACACCGGTTTAAATTATTCAAGAAGCCGAAAGGAACATTATGGCAGAAATTCTTCAGTGTAAGAGTTGTACAGCTGTGGACTGGTTTGGATGATAGTTCTGTTTCAGCGGACGGTATCGCAGCTTTTATGAAGAAGCCAGGAAAATTGGGCTATTAAGCGTTCCAGGTTAATTTTCAGTGGTTCTAACACAGACTACACGTCTTCTGAACCACTTAAAACCCTTGTTATATTATGTATTCTTGATTTGGATGTCATTGTTTTTAGTTCGTAATGAGTATTTTTCTATAATTTAGCTACAGAATATTTCCCGAGCCTAGCTGTAGAGTCAATTCCCTTCGTCTGCCTACTTTTCAAATAAGTTGCCTTTCTTGATGAATATATGCCTCGCTCCATACACTTGCAGCCACTGACATTATTACTTACCGGTAACTGACAACCCATCTGACGCTTTTGCGTCTGACTTCTTGAATATTCTGTCTTCAGCCAACATCGTCCAACTCATCAACTTCCGAACTCAAATCAAGAAACACATTCTTAATCTCATACGATTGCTTCCACTTCTCTTTTATCTACTAACCTGTCTTATTCTGTTCTTAACATCGCTGATCATTACTGAGCCATTACCGATCTGGAAATCCAGTCCTATCCATTGCTCTCTTTCATTTTCTCAATCTTTCTGCTGCATCGGATCCATTAATCGTCAAGCGGGCCATTTTATGAAAGATATAATCAAATTCCAAATGGTTCTAAACCCTCCCTCTTCTACTGACGATGTCCTTCTTGGCAAATATTCCACACTCTTTCAATCCTCTTTCAAACTCATGTACCGCTCATTACCAAACACATCACATACCGAAATAACCTTAGGTTCACTTATTACCTTTAAACATTCAAATCCTTTCGCAGGCCCTTTGAACATACTGAGTCTATGTTAAGGCAAAAGTACCTATACTCTGAAATCTTTCACCAAAGAATGCCACCAACTTATTGCTTCGGCTAAGAAAACGTAGGCAAACTATTGTTCACTAATCCTTTCCATCTTATCCAACACGTCTCTGCGAAGCTGTTCTTCATCGTAAGTCTCCGTTCCAAGGTCCTTATCGCTTCCTATCGAAGTTCTCCGACTCGTTTGTGGTGTTGCTCAAGGTTCCGTTCTAGGGCTACTTCTCTTTACCTTATAGTACACCACTGAGCTATCTCATAGAATCTTCTTCATTGTAACCACCATCGTCATGCGTATGAAACTCAACTCTTCATATCGATGATAGATGGTCTTTCTCTTCTATCTCTTTTTCTTCAGCCATCACTCACTTACTTGATGTTGCCAACAAAATCTCGAAATAGATGTCCTCTAACCTACTTTTCCTCAACTCTGCCAATATTGAATTCATCATTCTCGGTCAACCAGATAAGATTAAGAAAATCTCTAACTCTTCCAACCACCTATCAACTAATTTCTCCTCTCTCATTTTCACCTCTCATTCTCCATACACAATCTTAGAATAACCTCTGATCCACACCTCTGGCTTTCATATCACATCTCTAACCTCTCGCAAACCTACTTCGTGCATATTCGTGACCTTCGCCGTAGCGATCTACGCTTGATTTTGAACTGTCTCTACCATCGCTACCTCCAATGTCCACTCCAAGCTTGACTACTGTAATTCCCTTCTCCTGAACCTTGAATCCACTAAAATCAAGCGTCTTCAACTTTTCCAGAATTCAATTGTCCTAAAATTCCTGAATGCATCCATTAAAAGTTCTGTCTCTATCTCATAACTTTTTGTGCCATCGGTTGATTCTTTCGGCATTAGACACAGGCCCTTCGGAAGTTTCCGATTAACGACTTTCTCTGCAATGCTCTCTTCTCACGTACAGTATCTTTGCAAACTGCTCAATTGCTCATCATTCAATCACCTCGTTCTTTCAGACAATCCTCCGACTTCACTCTTGTCCGTTCCCAATGACTAAGTATCGTAAGTTCTCAAACAGATCTATATACCACACCACTCGACTCCGGAGCGATTTTCCTCCTGAATTCCGCAAATTCTCCGTTCCTCTACCCACCTGGTTACTCACCTGCCACGATCTGTCTCGTGCTCCACTATCTAACACTCTCCAGGCGTTTCATTTCAAATTAAAGTACCACCTCCTTTTCAAGAAATCCATCCACTCCGTTACCTTCCGATTTCTGTAATCCTGAACACAACCACCATAACAGCATAAATTCAAGTCTACTATTCTCTTGTAACTTATTGCGTTTTGCAATGCGAGATTGAATTAAACGAATATTCTATTCTATTCTCTCTGGTCCTCTGGAGACTGGAGTTTGTTCCCCACCTGGAACTTTGAACAACCCTCTGACTTAACCCAGCGCTCGTGAATAAGCTGGCGCCCTGCTTTTGGCTTTTGAGTAGCGTTCTATAAATCTCGATATTACGATTACGAGTGGTCCAGGAAAGCTGTTAAGCAACTATAGCGAATAATTTATAATCATCTCAGTTTCGTTAAATTTTATTACTTACATGTATTTGACTGCTTATGTAGGCCTACTGAGATAGCACGCTCTCTAGTCAGAGAAAGTCACATGAATCAAACGTGACGGAAAATTCATATATTTTCTCACGAACTAGCACTCAGTCTTCCTCTACCACAGGTCTCAGGATTTTACCTTCAATATTCCAATAATTGACAATCCAAGTTCTGCTGACTTTTAAAGGATGAAAGCGTTATATAAATTTCCATGTATTCGGATACATTCATTTATATGGGCCTTTCCTATTTGTAACTCTGAACTCTTGAAATATTCATGGAACACCTAGAAAAGATAACCAAAATAGAAGTGGAGAAAAAAAGCATGCGACTTTCCTGGAAACAGACCCAGTACAGAGATAAAAGGTAAATTGGAAAGTTGGCAATTTCTTTTTACATTGCGGAGGGGATAGAGTAATGGTAACACTTATGGCCAGGAGAGCATTAGGTTCGCGGATCGATTCCCGTAACCCCCTCTAGGGCGGCGCATGGCATGGCTGCCAAACCGTGTGTTTAATTAAGATATTGATTGTACTTCACGTTTCAATGTAATCTTACTGCAACTGTCAGTTTCAGATAATAAAGATAATTATTATTATTATTATTATTATTATTATTATTATTATTATTATTATTATTATTATTATTATTATTATTATTATTATTATTATTATTATTATTATTATTTCATCTTCTAGCATGTTTCACTCTATATTATATAAATACTTCTCAAGTCAACTTCTAAAAGAAAAATCACACGAAAATCGCTTTAACCATTTTTAGAACGAATTACTTTTAAACCATTTATTTTATCTTTTAAACTTAGATCGATTAGCTGACCAAGGTACGGTGACTTGGTGCCATTCGAGTCGATCTTTGAAATAAAACAATAAACATTATATTATCTCATATCCATTATTTTTTGGTTTGTTTAATGTCAAGTCTAAAGCTCTAGTTCAAATATTTACCCAAAATGTATCTTACCTATGTTTTTCCTGCAGTAGACAACCAAATCTCCGCCTAAGTAGTTTGGCGTCCATATCCAGTAGGCGTCTGTCCTGATCCCTTCTACCAGCGTCCACGGAGAAGTCTGATGGATTGCAATGACATACGCCCACTGCCAAAACGAGTCATCGAAGCCAACCAACTGCCATCCTTTGTACAAGACATTGGTGCACTTCCAGGAGGAGTTGGTCAGGATGAAACGATCATCGGTTGAGGCCAGAATTCCGCCTCTGACGCCTGTGTCAGTTCCTTTAACGGCTATTACACTTGTTATGTAAGGTAGGACCACGCTATCACATTTCTTCCAGTTGTTAGCATTCGGCAGAGGAGTCTTCAGTTCCCCATTTATGTATAGCTCCATCATATCGTCAACAGTTATATTCAGTGTTCGCATCTTACATTTTGAAGTAACACCTCTCAGACAGTAGAAGCATGAAAGTGCTGTAGAAAAATCAAAATGTTTAGCTACTTTGGGTGAGGATTTTAATTACCTCGATTTCAGTTTTATTACAGACTACGGATCATGAAAAGCATGAAATGCGTCGCCTGCAATAGGTTACACAGAGCATCAACATAGTAGGCGTAAACAAATGCACTTCTTGCATAAAAATGTAAGTGCTGCCTACTAAACTTTTAATGCCAAAATAGAATGGAGGATCATTGGCCCTTAGACTTCAGTTATCATATTCTTACGTAATAAAACATAAGTGTGCGTATTATTTTTATAACTTGCGTTAAAAAGGTAGGCCTATGCGACATAGCATGTTGTGACAAAGACTGGCTTAGCTACAATATTTATGTGTTTTTATGAAACGATCTGTAACTGTCTTCGGTCTGGTTTGTGTGTGTGTGTCTCCTAAAACAAGTTAACATAATATGGCATTGTGCAAGAAAATCGTTTGATATCAAAGGAGTTCTTGAGAAACGGGTTATAGAGCATGTCAAAAAACCTACGGAAAGGTGAACACAGTTGTTTAAGCGCCCCTGTAGAAAATTCTAAAAAGCATTGTATTTGGGTTGAAAGATCTCCCATCTGGAACTGGACTTACTCTGGTACTCAGTAGATGACTAGGAATACAGTTGGCTCAGATTGTCTACAAATGTTAATGCTAGTATAGTACCATGTTACCTTGTGCTGTCAACTCCTGGAGCTCTAGCGACCGCCATGACACACATTCTCCATTGCTTCCTATTCGAAGTCAGGTCCCTTAGTGCTTCCGGATTCCTACCATGTACAGGTAGGAATCAAATTAAGTGCAGGGCTGGTGAATAATCTCCGATTTGCTCACGACATTGGCCTCCTCACTATAATGAACAGGATATGGAGAAGCAGAGAATTGATCAAGAAAACCAAGAAAAAAATACAGCCAATTTTTCTATATGGATCGGAATGTTGGACAATGCGAAAACAAGATGAGGAAAGAATTCTTATACAGCAGAATTAATTGAGTTGGCTGCGGAAGATTGCAGGAATTTCAAGACTCAAGAAAATAAGAAACGATGACATAAGACAATAATTAGGTATCCAAACAACTCTACTAGACTAAGTCGTTCAACGTAGACTCCGACGGTTTGGATATACAGGCACAGAGAATGATAGTTGACGGAATCCTACACAATAGGCTACACTACAAGGAAGATTCGAAGGAAAACGAAACAAAGGCAGACCAAGATATACTACACTATACTATGGATATTATATATGACAACATAGCATCACTAGGACTAGCACTATAAGAGGAGCAACAGACTTGACAAATGACCGAGTACAATGGAGATAATTTATTCGTACCCATAGCCGCCAAATGGCTGGTGTCAGAAACTGACGATGACGATGATGATGGTGACCCTATACTAACCGGTTATTTATTGTTCACTCGTCCGAGCTGTCACCGGTACACCCAACATCATCATATCACTTCCATACTTAAATAACTTCCTGGCTGAAAGTACCTGAGTGCATCCACTTCAAAGTCCTATCGCTAACATACACCTTGGGCGTCAGGATTTTGAAAATTGTCTCGTTTTCTGTGTTCATGAATAAATGCAAAAACGTCATTACACTACACCTCGACGCTGCCATGGAACGATCTTCCCATGAATCCCGCAGGTTCTCAGTTCATCCATCAACGCCTTCGTTCAACCACCATCCTCTGCCTTGTATTTATCCACTTATCACCCCACAGGCTTTCCACTTCAAATTAAAATCCTACCTTTTCTAGAATTGCGACCCTAATCGATCCAATAATCCGCCTTCCAAGCATTACCGTCCTCAATGAAACCCACCTTAGCAGCTTCGTCTCCTCTCCCTGGCCTCTCTGGCAATCGGACTTGGATGCCCACTTCGCACCTCTGGACAACCCCTCTGACTTGACGCAGCACTCTTGAATAAACTGATGCCCTGAGCTTAGTTTTAGAGTAGCGCTTTAGAAATTTGGAATTTACGATTAGTATTGTTTAACTTCACAGTCTCTAACAATTTTGTATTTTTACGGTGTTCGAAGCATTAGTCTTCGCTGGCGCTGCATAAATGGGTTTTAGGTTTTAGCGTTGGCAGATTTCTTTAGGTATGAGCGGCGCAGGTACATGATGCCCGACAAAACGTAGTTTCCGTCCGAATCAATGGGTCTTCCGGGCGATTAATGGATTTTCGCCCCCACATTTCGCCCCTCGAAAGTTTCGCCCCCTCAGTTATTTCACTTTATGAAAAGATATAATGAATAAGAGTGCTAGATAGACAGAAAAAGTGCATACAGCAAACACACCGGAAGTTCGGAATTTCTTGTTATTTCCGTTCTACATTTTACTGTTGTAACCAGAATTAGATCTGGGAACTTAATTCAAGAAATAATGTCGAGCCTTACAGACATCTTTGCACAGATTTGTATGTCATGATTCTTCATAACTAATCCAATTGCTACTAATGTTAGTTATACCTTAATAACCAGAAGTTGTGAACATATTGCAATAATTGAATGCTTGAAAAGCAACTAGGCCTAGGTTTGCATAATTACGATGTGGTGCAGTTGATTGAGGATCAAAACAAGGTTATCTATCGCTTTAGCATCGCCGATAAATCGCCGCTTATCGTTTAAGCGTCAGAAATTAATTTAAGCGTTTACACGTAGGCTACAGTTCACAAACACACACACACACACACACACACACACACACACACACACACACACACACACACACACACACACACACACACACACACACACACACACACACACACACACACACACACACTAACACACTAACACACTAACACACTAACACACACACACACCAGAATATAGGCCTAACTTTTTAAATAAGGATAAAACAACCAGACACGCAATTCATGAGGAAGAAACGTGAATTAATAAGAAGGTAAAGCTGATTGGACACCTTGTGTTGCGGACTTAATCGGCCGTCGTTGTTTCTCGTTCTTGATGCAAGCAGATTCAGAAACTCTGGACATATCTATTTCAGCTCTGGATGGGAATTCGTGTGTAGAGGAGTCCGCCAATGGTGACTTAATTTCTAGTTTTCTAAGTACTGTTTCCTTACTGCTGAATGCCATATTCTAAATTTAGCGCCATTTAGACAACGCTTTTATGAGGTACTTGGAAATGCGCCATGTTGAGTGCAAGATAGCTAACTAACTATTGTCGTGTGAGAGACTGCTCAATTTTGTCTTAGACTTTATCTAGGGAACTCTTAGTCAGGTCCGTTGAATCTGTTCTTAGTTCTCTGCACCGGCTTCACGATGAATCCTCTTCGACCTGGCATTCCTCATAATCTATATAAAACAAGTGCAGGTCTTTTGTCAACTAACGTATAAAACTTATAATATACCTTGTACATATGTAAGCAGTGTTGGGTATGCGTTAACTCAGATGAGTTGAAACTCACGAATTAACTCACTTGCTGAGATTTATGAGTTTGAGTTAACTCACCTTAAAGAGTGTGAGTTATGAGTTTGATTTAATTCATAGTTTCTGTGAGTTTGAGTTGTAACTGTCAATTATTTTAAAATCAACTCACTATTGTTTGTAACATTTATTTAACGACGCCGTCATATCAAAGATGATTGACGTCAGACACAATATATGTGTACAGGTACATAATCGATCACGTATGGGTCCAAGACAGGTTAAGCTGACGGCCCAACTCACTATTCGGCACTCGGCACATATTATGTTGAAACAAGTCGTTTTTTTATATCGTCGGCTTTCCATACTGGTGAGTGGTGACGGCAGGGAGGGTCGTAAACACGGCCAGCAGCGGCGGGCGGACAGTGTTTAAGCGCTGCATATTTTGTATATTGTGAACAGTTAAGAACAACATGGCTGAAGTACCGTGTATTCTTGATGGAAAATATTTTTCTGTTACAAGTAGGCGTGATGGAAAAATTGTTGCTAAATGCAATAATTGCATTAATAAATCTCTTAGCGGAACAACTGTGGCTACCAGTAACTTTGTCAGGCATCTGAGGGTAAGTCACTAATATACATTATACTGTTATACATATATAGTGCGTAGTCCTTTCGTAACCACTAAGCGCGAACATGTGAACGATTAGACATTATGCTATATTATTGGAATTCGCGCAGTCCATTAGCATTCAATAGGAAGGTTATACGCGCTTTGCCACATAAAACAAGATTGTAATACTTTTTTATTTTTATTTGTACAGCTGGTTCATCCTACCGTGTAATAATAAACTGATGATACCATTTCTTGGTAACTGTGTATTTGTACAACGCTCGATTAGAACGTGCTAGTATGAGACGTGTGAGTTGATGATTTAACTCATTTAACAACTGAGTTTGAGTTAACTCATTTCACTTAGGATGAGTTGAGTTTGAGTTTCAACCAGTGCATATTTTAAGAAATTTACACTACTGGGACAAAGTCGGGCGTCTGGTTATTCAGTGTTTAACCTCTATTGGAACAAGGGCGACTTTTTGGAAATTTCTTCCACGTTCGTTCGAAAATCAAACGACTTTTTGGGGAATTCCATCTTTGTACACGAAAAGTAGGTTTCATCTTTAAAAAAGTTGATGACCTTTTTTTAGTCATCACCCCAAAAAACGTTAAACTTTCCTTACTTTCTTTCCCAAATCGTCCCTCAAAAAATCTGACGACCTTTTTTAGGAATTCGTCTCCCCAAAAACCTTGATGACTTTTTTTTAGGAATTCATCTCCAAAAAAGATCTTTTGGGGAGTTTTTCTTGGCTTTTCACTTTTCTACAGGGACAAATCTTTAAAACTCCTTCAACATTTGTCCCACTAGTTAGAATTTAAACATACATTGCCTGGGACAAATCAGCCTCACTACTGGGACAAATCCTAAGACTATACTGGGACATTTGTCCCACTAGTTATACAGTTAAAATATGCCCTGGTTTCAACTCATTTTGAGGTGCATGAGTTGAGTTTTGATTTAATTCATTTCTTGTCTGAGTTTACCCAACACTGTACGTAAGTAATTACGTATACGACTATACGTGCAGTCCTTCGAGCTTCCTATCTTCGTCAGTTATTCAAAATCCAACCACTTAGCTCAACCCGCTTCTCTTCCGCCGTAACATATCTACGCCTTTCAGTCACTCCACCACTAAAATGTTCATAGCTGCTCCTCTTCTCTGGAATAAACTCCCACCAGAATTACGACAAATATCTGATCCATTGTATACGAACGTAAAATCGCTATCTCCAAAACCTCATCACTTGCTGTCTCTTCACAGGTCTTACACTCAAAATGAAACCAAAACTTTCATATAGGCCTACATGTATATATATATATCCTATCCTTCCTCTTCCCCGTATCTCTCTCGCCGCTCCAATTCTAAACACCATCCACCGTATGCCTGCATGTCTGACCCCTTTGGATCTTGATCTGGAACCGATTTTGACCCTGCCTGTCTATCGATTTTATTTTGACTGAGCGCCTATGTATAAGCTGGTTACCGCTTGTTCGCTTTTTGGGTACTGTAGAAATCTCTATAGAGTACGAGTACGTACGTTTGTATCATGTATATAAGTTTGTTTGTACATGTATGTATACCTATGTAATGTATGCAAGCATATACATATTACATACGTATTTGAGGGTGCGTGTGCGTGTGTATGTATCTTAATATTTAAAAAAGAAATGCGTTTTATCCATCTTATAGGCCTACTTAAATGCATACACACTTGCACAAATGCACGCACTCATGCATTTATTAAATCATTATCTATACAGAATCCGTGTAAATAGAATTATGTACCCAGCAAGTATGAAACGTTCTTCAGCTTCATGATGTTCCTTTCTTGAGATTCAGACGAAAACTTGAGCACAAACAGACGATAGTCGAACCACAACGTTTGTTCTTCTCCAGCGTCGTCCTAAGTCTTCAGTGTCGTCTTAGGTCTTCAGTCGTCTTAGATCTTCAGCCGTCTTAGGTCTTCAGCCGTCTTAGGTCTTCAGCCGTCTTAGGTCTTAAGCAGTGATCTTTTAAATGCAGCATTGTGGGCCAAAATACGCCAACAACTTGTGATTCAACGTCACCGTTCTAAAATCAGAAACAAATCCCCGCGAGCCTCCTATGATGTGGTTGGATGACTTCAAATAATTTATTTGAAAGGTTTAACATTCTACGGAACCCCAAGTAGAGATATCATCAAAGGTTTACAATTCTATTATACACAGAGAAGCAGTATTCCTCAAAAGATTTAAAGCTCTATGGAATACCTGGATGGTAAATTGCAGCATGCAACCTAACATAAAGCAATGACTTTTGTAGCGCCGTTATCATAACGCAAAGACGTCAGTCGATACTCCCTTCAAGTGAAGAAGAAGAAGAAGAAGAAGAAGAAGAAGAAGAGGAGGAGGAGGAGGAGGAGGAGAAGCAGAAGGAGAAGGAGAAGGAGAAGGAGGAGAAGGAGAAGGAGAAGGAGAAGGAGAAGAAGAAGAAGAAGAAGAAGAAGAAGAAGAAGAAGAAGAAGAAGAAGAAGAAGACAGTCTTACTACATGAATAGGTATGAAGTGTTAGCGACTTCATTTTTCATACCCTTCGCATTTGAGTGCGGGTGACCAGCCCTCTCCCACGGCGTCTGATCTTCCCACCGACAACACTCTCAGTATACTCATTATAGCTGAGTTGGCTATGGGCGCAGATGCAGGCGAAACCTCGAAACAAATATCTACCCACGTAATGATTTGAGTCTCCGACCCCTCGGGGGTGGAGGGGGGGTTCAGTCTAGTAACCACTAGACTATCGCGTCTCCCCTACCCTTCAAGTAAAACCAAAGTCAAATTCATGATCCGTCGGTGAAACCCGTTCCAAGTCGTACTAAGGTCAGAGACACCAGGAGTCAAGCCTCAGTGGTAAGCAAGTTAAACGACCTTAAGTTAGAATGTAGGCCTATGTACGTATGAATGTGTGTATGTACACTGTGTGTTAAGGCATTATATAGAGCACCTTTAAAATACCTCTCCAACATTCCGAACACTTTTGTTACTCATTTTATTTTACACACACCCACACACGCACGTACACATAGCCTATAGTTTAACGGTTACATTTGGAGGTCTCAAGTCTAACCGACTTCCATAAATTTAAGCCTTTGGAAAAAAGTTATTTCCGAAACACCTATAGGCCTACGTGGACAAGTTGCCCGTGTCTCATTCTTCGCTATCTAGGTACGTATCCCGGTCACCCCGTCAGAGAAATGCAGCCATGAATTATGTCGTCGTGTCTTCAGTTATTTTTAGCCAAGAGAACAAAATACCTGTTATCGTCGTCGTCTAAAGCAGCAATAAAGAATAGTGAGAAAATGGTCAAAACAGGTCATATATCTGCAGACTTTGAAGTGTTGTGTTGGCCAAGAATATCTTGCATCCATTCACTGCTTAGGGCGTCTGCCATGGCTCTCTGCAATTATCGTCAGACAGAGCTAGTAAATCTGTTTCCAACTTCAGTGGCGCAGAACACGGGACTTTACGGTTGTCATTGTGGAATACAGCGCATGTCACGAAGGCGGAAGTATAACTGCCGCACGATGCACATCCCAGTGTGTCGGAGGTGATTCAAGCTAGGACATGGTTGGCTGCATGTCATAATAATAATAATAATAATAATAATAATAATAATAATAATAATAATAATAATAATAATAATATTTATTCTTTAATTAAGCGCCTGCAAACGCACTGCGCTGTACATGTACATGTTATGCGATAAATCTTAACTACTAACAGAACAGACAGCCTGCAATACACGGCGCAAATTGCAGCCTACAAAGCATGTCCGCCTATGGGACTCGATCTCTGTACCTCTCGCACTCTA
The DNA here is from genome assembly GCA_963556255.1 of Allolobophora icterica. NCBI lineage: Eukaryota > Metazoa > Annelida > Clitellata > Crassiclitellata > Lumbricidae > Allolobophora > Allolobophora icterica. Next base: position 33,937,324 of record OY744609.1, on the reverse strand, counting down.
CGCCAGATGTTATCCACTGCGCTATCGGGCCCCCAAGTGACAGTAACTTGGAAGAGTCTGCAGGCTAGAGCACATATGGAAACGGCATCGTTCCGAAGAGAAAAATACGCCACGAATGACGATAATTTTTTGAATAATCTTCCTCCTCACCTCCTCTGGATTGTACTCGTGTGACTCTAGTAGGCGTGAGTGGTGCAGCTTGCTGACTTAAAAACAGACTCGGCTTTTTCCACGAGACTCTCGTACGGGGAGCGTAGCCGTGTAGTTGTCTTTCTATCAGGCGGGATATATTGATACGGTATGATACAGTACAATACAACTGACTCTTCTTACCTCAGCTGGCTTGGCGGTTGAGATCATAACAGAGCCCGAGAGATAAGGGCCGATCCCTCAGGAGACCATGCTGACCATTTGATTTTAAAAAGCTAATATTACTCTGCGTTTTAATTTTCTATATCCAGTTTTTGGTTGAATAGTAAATCCAATGCAAACTTTTACTTGGATATCTGCTTAATTTGCAATTATATCAAAGGAGAAACACTTTCCTCTTTAGATAGGCCCCTAAAATAAACTGCAAATTGGTCCTCGTGACAATGGATCTTTCTAACGATCTGCGACCAGCAGACCATACAATTTCTCGTTATCATTCATAACCTCTTTACTGCTTACATAGTAATTGAGAAATGTTGTAACCTTACATTAAACAGCGTATTATATGTTTCGTATGTTTCATATTCCTTTGACTTAGTAATGTAGTGTAATGCAAATCGCCGTAATTCTCAGCGCCGCACAAAACCCACGCCAGGGAGACCAGCTTATTCCCCAGTGCTATACCAAATAAAGTCCGCAATATAGTCAGGTTGTTTGGACCGGTGCCAGGTCAGAATCCATGGAGGTCAAGCCGAAGAAACAGCATGATATGCTGCGGAGGAAAGCGTTGCAAACATGAGAGTGGTGCCTTGGCAGAACAGGGACACGATTATATCTTGAAACGTTCAGTTTTCAGTCTTCAGTGGAAATCTGCGGAGGAGAGGGCAAGCGGAGGAAAAGTGAGCTTAACAGGCGAGATACGAGGATGAACGATCTGGAGGAGATCTTTTGGGAGATCATTCCGAAGAGATGGCGCATCGTAGATTAAGGCGCGGTTGCAAAATCTGAGCGAGGAGAAGACTGGAGGCCGAGATAGAGAAAGATATGACCAAGAACGAGTAGACCTGGGCGGTTGGATGGTGAATAGATAGCGAATGTAAGAAGGTTGAGAGGTTTGAAGCAGTAACGTTGCCAGAGTTATGAGGTTGAGGGCAAGGTAGGGATATGAAGGACATCGAATGGAGTGCAGGGCAGGACCCTTGTAGCTAATATTTTTGTGTTTAAATTATCCTTACTTTATGATGCAACACCTTTTGGGATATTTTCTGTCCTTGGGTGATAAATCAAACCTAATGGAAGGACTTGTAAAACTACATGAGGAGTACCACCCGAAAGTCCGAAACTCATCGGATTTGCACGAATCCCACGACCCAGCCTTTATAGCAGGGATGGGGGCAGCTACCTCCTTTGCCTCAGATGGCGACGCTAATGATTTGAAGGGCATTGTAGGTATGAGATAAAATTTTGTAATTAATGCGTTGATTTTAGCCAATGAATCGATTTAAGAACAGGGGTTATGTGGTTGTGTTTGAGAATTTTGGTGACTGCACGGGCAAGAGCATTCTGGGTAGTTTGTAGGCGATTTATTTGGGAACAGTCAATGTTGTAGAAGAGGGAATTGAAATAACCGAGTTTTGAGTGAACAAATGAGACGGCTATTGTGAAGACGGTGTTATGATCAAGTACTGCATAGGCGCAGTCGAAGAAGGTCCCGAATATGCATATAGAACAGGTAGAGATAGCTGAGTTGTGCGGTCGCAAAGGTAAGGTTTTTGTTGAAGACGATTCCAAGATTTTGGAGTGGATAAGAGTAAGGCACGGTAGATAACGCACGAACTGACGTCACCCCAACCCCGAAGGCATTTGATACGTGGCCGCTAGACGCATCCAGCAAGTCGAACACGTAAGCATTGCGTGTCAGCTAGGCGCACTGAGAAACCGATAGCGCGTGATCAATGTGTGCAAATAGAAGTAAACAACTCGGTGATTCAAATACAAACGCGCCTAAGACTTGCTGACTAATCAGAGTAACATTACCTTCAGAACCTCATTTGAATTATGATAGTCAACTTCTACTTTCATTAACGCCTGAAACTTCCTTAACTTCCTTAGTAGAATTGGCCTGATTGCGAATCTATTTTAAGTGCCATCGGCTGCAGCATTAGCATGATGGGTCTATAAACGCTTTAAGATGAGGCTAGACTGTTACCTGCGTATCTGTAGCAGCAGTGCTTTTTCTATCACTGAAACTCCGTAAAAGCGTCTGATGCTTTTGTCGATATGTATAATAGGTAGTATTATCTCCTGTATACAATGCGCGTATCACTGGTATGATCTGAATGTAAGTAGTATGCAGAGGAGTCGATCATATACGGTGGCACTGGAACCCGCAGTACTTTGAGGAGGAGCCCAGCTCTTAGTGGCGCCCGGCGCCCCATGCACTTACTTATCGGATTTATTCAGTTTTATTTTCTATATAGAGCCCCTATGCTACTGCTGTCTTATCGATGACAAATCAAAGATTTACAGTTGGAAAGATAATTTGTAAAGAAATATTTAGTTAACATATCTTGAAAACGTTAAGAACTTAATGGATAATTATAGATAACTGCTAATGTTTTCATCAACAGGGGCTTAGCCCTCTCAACCTCAGACCGGGGCATTGCCCTTGATTCCACTGCCGGGGCTTCGCTCCAAACCCCAGTATAGATAGACCTATTCATCATTCGTAAAGGTGCAATAAGCTACTTTAAAAAAAGTATAGGATTTTAGTTTATTAGTTTTCATTATTTTCCCAAACGACGCAAACAGAACTAGCCCATGTAAGAGGATCAACTCTGTTTAGTCATCGCAATCGCCGCAATGACAATCACAATTTGTTTTTCGTCAAAAAACTACAATAACGAAAACATGAGTTTTTCCTATCTATCAAAGCAACATAAATCCCAATTTTCGAACTTAAATTGTGTAACGTTTTAGACGACTACAGCCTAAAAGCTGAGAACTTTATTCTTGCACCCTTGATTATCTGTACGATCGCTTGACTTAATTGCCTCGACTTTATCTTTTTTCAGTCCTACTAGGTAAGAACATTCAGAAACAATCTGTCTCTGTCCTGAATCAACGACCTCTAAAGGGAACGAGATCTCGCTGGCGGAACTTCCGGTCGCCGCCAAACTTTGCTCGGAAAGAATGTGTAGTCTCGTCTATTCGTTAATATATTGTTGCGTGCGTGTCGCCCTCTTGCGACTGCCCGCGCTGTTGTGAGAGAACATCTGAGGAGTATACAAGCCCTGGATTTGAACCCAGCTTGCTAGCGCTGTGGGCCTGCTCCTTTCTTTCTGTCTGTAGCAACCGCTACCGCCTTTTCTTACTAGGACGAGAGCGAGGTTTCACTTCCGGTTGTACTATACTAGATCCCTGAGGCATTTTTCTACCAAGGATGACGGGTGGCATGTCCGCGGCTTCCGTTGTTGGCGCAGCAGGGCTTAGTGTCAAGCCCTCACTAGGGTTCTGCGCTCTCACAACAGACTCAATTTCTTTCTGTTCTCTTCTCTCAGGGATCCTATCTGATAAGCAGCGCTCCATAAACTCTTGCTGACTTTCTAGCAATGTGCTCAAAAGAACCTCTTGACTCGAATGGCGCTCTACGAATACACTTAGCATTGACTCTTGAGTCGTCTGGCGCTCTACAAATGCTCTTTGAGTTTCTACAAAGGTCCGTTGAGATTCAACCAACGCGCTTAATATAGTTTCTTGATTTGTCTGGCGCTCTACAAATACACTTAAGACAGATTCTTGATTCGCCTGGCGCTCTTCAAGCTTTTCCAATATGTCACCTATTCGATTAATTTCGTGATCAGAAAATATATCTTCATCCATAATTATTTAATGAATCAGAAATGAAATTATCGGCTTATCTTGTACAATGATATAGATAACCTTATACTATCGCCGTATGTTCTCTTACTAAGATAACGTGTACATTTATATAGCACATGAATTTAACCTATCGACTTATCGCTTCAAGATAAACTCATACGTATCTAATCAAACGATCATATCTAACTATCGCTGGAGATTTCAATATACGACTCAAAAGAAAAAGGTTTGTACTCCCTGAACTTTCAAGAAATATTCCCCCAATTGCCAATATTCGCAATTTCAGCCAAATCCAGTTAATATCATTCCACGTCAAAGATATCAAACATCACTGGAGCTCCATTGCACCAATTCCATTGAGATCACAGCCTCCATGTAATTTTGCCATAATTCCCAAATTCGAAGAAATATCGAACGCCCATCGATAAATTCGACGCCCGATCTTCAAAGATGTAGTTACGATCAAATTTTATTCCCGTCTTCTGACAATTTTCGACGTTTTAATCTTAAAATCCCTTTCTACGCCGTTAGGATCCATTCGCGCCAAAATTATCTCTAAGGACACAAATTCCTTCCAACCTCATCCACGTCTAGGCTGAAACTGCTTACAGGCCACGAAAAAGGCGCAAACGTTCGCCCGCGCTAACCTCTAGCCAATCACGAACGAGTATAAAAAGCGCGAAGTCTTCCCATTGGTTGACTCGCCTACCACAGATCTAAAGCCGGCATGCACTGCACAGCACTATCGCAGTGGCCTCTAGCGATTAACATTGACTTCGTGATCTCAGTGAAAGTAATTTACTTAGCGCTTGTAACAATTCGTTACAATATTGCGTCCGAGTCCGCTTCTGTGATGCTTGTCAAGTCAATCGCGTCTAGTTGTTTCGTTTTTGATGATTTTAGTAACACATAGGCCTACAATCATCACCGCATGGCACCCGCAATGTTATTGGTAACAACTAACTAGTCTGGAGTTTCCACGTGCTTCTCCTGTAAGTCTTCAGAACTGGACTATAAAGATTCCAGCAGTACAGCATCTGCTGCCAAGAATATCGCGGATGCAGTCTTATCGGTGCATTATACTTCGAATTTGCAGACTTTGCATCATTGGTGACGTGGTCTATGAGAAGGTACCCAGTCTCCCTTCACAGTTATCGAGTAAAATCACTGTTAAGCATTGCATGTGTCAGAGTTGACTAAAAACGAAAATTCAGTAATCCGTACTATTATTATTCTTCTACATAATTAATTAAGAAAGAACTATTTTTTCCAGTTACACCTCGGCGAAACGACAGTTTTAATAATTTTAGTGAATAGGTACCCAATCTTAAGAAAAATTTCAGCGCTATAAAAACCAAGTTTATCTATTATTGTCAAGGAAGAACTACTTCCTGTTGTGCAATAGACTACGTGTTGCGTTTAATTTCGTTTCCGAAGTTCATTTTCATGCTGTTAAAAGGCAAAGAAGTTGTTTCAAGGTTGAATTTGGCCGAAAACCGAACTGTTCATGTGCTTCAGTGGAGTTATTAGTAATCTACAGTGGTCTAGTACAGTAAGGAGACTGTTATTATTCCTTTTTCGATTAATTTTAGCATTTTCTTCGCAAAACTATGGCGGATAATAATACAAACAGCAGTGATAAACTGTTATGTGGGTTGGGTACCTTTTCAGTTAATATCCAATAACGTGATTACCTATACTTCGAAAAGTCAGAAATTATTATTAATTAACAATAATGGGAAATAAATTTTAATATGAACCAGCAAGCCATTATTTTACTAGTACCGGGCAACAGTCCAAGCTGTACCATGTACCAATCACGTTGCAGAATATCTAATGAATAATTACAATTTTTTGCAAGGGCAACGGCCAATATTGTCATAAGCCCTCGTCCAAGCGGAAACACACACATTATTTATTATTGTCACATGCTGATATTATTATTAATACTATAATTTTCTTTTCACAGATAATGGAAGATGCTGCAGTAGCATCGATGCTGAATAAGTTAAGGAAGTCCGGGTTACATCTGAATGCCGTAGAAGCTCGCGATGCCTTACACGATTTCTTCACTGATCGTGGCGTAGAAACTGACAGTGACTGTAGCGATGATGACGAAGACAATGACGCTCTGACGACAACCGAGCAAGATGGAACCCTGATGTCAACCGAGCAGGTACCCTCGTCACTAGAGACCGATGGAACCCTGCTGTCAACCGAGCAGGTACCCTCGTCACAAGAGAACGATGGAACCCTGCTGTCAACCGAGCAGGTTCCTTCGTCACAAGAGAAAGATGGAACCCTGCTGTCAACCGAGCAGGTTCCTTCGTCACAAGAGAAAGATGGAACCCTGCTGTCAACCGAGCAGGTTCCTTCGTCACAAGCGAACGATGGAACCCTGCTGTCAACCGAGCAGGTTCCTTCGTCACAAGCGAACGATGGAACCCTGCTGTCAACCGAGCAGGTTCCTTCGTCACAAGCGAACGATGGAACCCTGCTGTCAACCGAGCAGGTTCCTTCGTCACAAGCGAACGATGGAACCCTGCTGTCAACCGAGCAGGTACCCTCGTCACTAGAGAAAGATGGAACCCTGCTGTCAACCGAGCAGGTACCCTCGTCACAAGCGAACAAGAGTAGGAAGTCATTTGGGGTTTTTGAAGAGGACAACAATTCAGCATTGATTGAAACTTTTTTCCCGGGATTGATTGTGTCTGAGGATATGAAAATTGTTCAGGAATTCATTAAAAAAGGGTGCGGTTGTAGAAAAGCTTTCAAAGATAAACCGTGTATTGTGCAATTCGGTGCAAGTGAAATTCTTGATTTCAGGCTACAGTGTTTCGAATTGGATTACCGTTGTGACCACGAAAATAAATTAAATGATACAATAGCTGCAGAATTGAATGCCTTAATTCACTTAGATGACAAGCTGATGGAGAAGCATCGGTCGCCAGTAGGGATGGGTGAGAGAAAGAAAAAATTAATTGAATACAAATTTCATGGATATTCTGTATGCCGTAACACATTTCTGTTCTTGCATGGTATCGGGAGAAAGAGATTAAGACTTTTGATAAAGAGAGTTGCAACAACTGGCATCGCACCATTTCAACATGGCAACAGCCATGTCAGCTGCAAATCATTGTCTTATTCCGATGTTGAAAACGTAATTACTTTCCTCAAAAATTATGCAGAGAACAATTCCTTAGTTCTTCCAGGAAGAATCCCAAGTATTAATCAAGATGATTTCAAAACTTTAAAGCTCTTGCCGTCATCCGACAGTAAGCGCTCCTTGTATGCCATGTACAAATGCAGTTGTGGTGAAATGAAAAATGCAGTTTCAGAATCGACGTTCAAACGAATCTGGAAATCAACTTTACCAAATATCATTATACAACGCCCTAGAACCGATTTGTGTCTCGTTTGTCAACAGAGTATTGTCAAAGTGAACTTTATGTCGAACTTGGGTGATGATGAAAAAATGGAACGTATTGAGAAATCTATGGCACATTTAACGAACGTAAAAGTTGAACGAAATGTTTACAATGAATCAATTGAACGTTCTCGAACCAGTTTTAATAATCACCCAACAAAAAAACTGTCCAACTATGAGCCGTGTACCTTCAATGGCGACACTCACATATCATTTGATTATGCCCAGCAGGTACATATACCGAATCTTCCTGACCAACCAGGTCCAATATATTTCCTAACACCTTACAAGCTAGGCATATTTGGCATTCAGAATGAAGCAGCACATGTTCAAGTCAACTTTGTGATCCCAGAAGCAGTTCAGACTGGAAAAGGAGCTAACACGGTAATTAGCTATGTTCATTATTACCTGAAAAATTACAACTTGGGAGAAAAAGAATTATTCATACATGCAGACAATTGCGTAGGACAGAATAAAAACAATAAAATGATGGCTTACTTGTGCTGGCGAGTCATTGTTGGACTAAACCAAAAGATCGTGATATCATTCCTTCCTGTCGGTCACACCAAGTTCTCGCCAGATGGTGGATTCGGCGTCATCAAGTCGAAGTTTCGCAGAACAGAAATTTGCACTGCCCAGGAATTTGCACAATTAATAGAAGACAGCACTCCCATAACAAAACTGAACAAAGCAGTTGTTGTTGGCAGTGAATTAGGAGATGTTTATATTCAATCATTTGACTGGAATACCAAATTCAGTGGATGGAAAACTATACCAAATCTAAAAAAATTTCACCATTTCGTATTCTCGTCAGATAAACCAGGAAAGGTTCAATGCAGAGAATTCTCAGGTTCAAATGAAATTACATTCACCTTGCTGGTTGATATTGAACAAACCGAGAACTCAGAACCAGCTGTACTTCAGCCAGTCGGATTAAGCCCAGATCGGCAATGGTATTTGTTCGAAAACATACGTGATTTAGTTCCATCCAGAGCACAGGAAGTGATTTGTCCAAAGCCACAGTGTCGGCGACATACATTCGCTGAAACTAGAAAAGAACAGAGCACAAGCAAGCGAAAGAAGACAGAGATGTCAGATTCAGAATCAGAAGATGTTCCAATTGTACTGCCACTATCAAAACGAAAGCCTCAAACATGTTCATTTTGTGGTGAAACTGGACATATAAATAGAGTAATCCGGGGACAGCCTGCCTGTCCTAAACGAAAAGCAGATCCAAACGCCTCACCCACAAAGCTGTAGTGAAGTCTTCTTATTCGTATTAGTATAAGTCGTGCTACTAGTCTTGCTAATTTACTTGCTTCATTATTTTTGTTTACTGTTTTTGCAGATTTTGCTAACGGAAACCTAAATTTGGTTTGATTTCATTAAGTACAAAAAGGAAAACTTAATCAAAATCCAATAATCATCACAGTACTAGAAATAATTACTTTTCTTCTACTATAATTGAACATTAATAATAAGTATTAACATTATAAAGACAATGTAATCAATGAACACAGACTGGGTACCTTTTCAATCCTACTAAAAAAATTAAAAATGGTGACTGTAGTGTGCAAAAAATTTTTTTCCCCTTGTTACTCTGTTAGTATTATTGTTAGCAATGTTTGAAAACGCTTCATGAAACTAACATGTGTGTTTTGTTTATAGAATTGCATTTCCAATTCTATGCATCATCTTCAACTCGTTTTTTCTCAGAAATTAACAAATTTTGACCGAACGAGTTACTGTCAGTCAAAATGCAAAATCTCAGAAACTACTTATGCTATCAGGTTCATTTTGGTGTCATTTTTTTTTCCTTATCTATCTGTGTATTCAAATCCGTCAATAACTCCATTTGGGAGACTGGGTACCTTCTCATTACTGTATTTTATTTGGCTACCAATAAACTCGTCATTCTTCGAACAGTTTACCACCATGAAGCGAGCGTCAGAAGTGCTCGTAGTACCTGCTAACAGCTAACAGTTTTGAGCTTTTCCTGATCAACGACAGTAATATTTTACATCAACTGTCTGTTTTGTAAAATGTCAGCGTTTGACTTGCATGCATAGTTAAAAGACAACTTACTTTAAATGTGAACCACGACACTCTAGGTCCCAGGATAGGCAAGAGCACGTAATAAGACAAATATAAACGGGGGCATAATAAAAACATGGACTAAGCACTAGGCCTAAATATAAACAATTTACCGAGAAAAGTGGAGATGATTTATTCGCACTCTCGCTGACAAACGACTCAGGAACTGATGATGATGTTGATGATAATGATGATGTTGTTACTGCTGACGACGATGATGAGGTGATGGCAGGGGCGTAACTTTGGTCTAAAAAGTGGGAGTACCAATTTCTTACATACACGAAGCAAGGCGGAGACTGCTATCTCTGGGAAGGCACAATAAGTGAAATATTGATTGGTATTGCTTAAAAAGTGAGGGGTACGGTACCCCCAGTCCAAAAACTGGGGGTACGGAAACCCCTCGTACCCCCCACAAATTACGCCTATGGGTGATGGTTTTGATATAGGGATCACGTTACAGGAAGAAGCAAATCTACGCTGTGTCCCGATGAAAAGTAGACCCCAAGAAAAAGTGTCATAACTCGGTCGAAACGTCTAGTATTTGCTTGAAATTTTAAAAACAGCAACACTAGCCATATTACCACAAAATCGTAACGCCGTTTGGAAATGTTGGTGAGTTTGTGAAGTTTATCAACGTTTGAGATGCAGTAGGCCTACTGAAAAGGGGAAATTTCCAACATGCAGATTTTTGACAGATGTTTAGGGGTCTACTTTTCATCGGGCGGCTACTTCACATTCAACAAGACAGTGCCCCTGCGCACCGAGCACGTGAGACCATTGCTCTGCTGCCCTGGGAGACACCCGACTTCATATCCCCGCAGCTGTGGCCGCCCAACAGTCCAGACCTCAATCCAGTTGACTATCAAATCTGGAGTGTACTGGAGGAGCGCGTTTATCGTTTCTGCATTCGTGACGTTGATCACCTGATTGAAGAGTGGCAGCCGTTTGACCACGTGATCATCGACCGGGCCATCAAACAGTGGCGTCCACGTCTACGGTCGTGTGTCCATGAACAAGGAGGACATTTTGAACACCAGCAGTAGCTGAACTTCACTACCTTATGGCCCTTGTATGTTGGAAATTTCCCCTTTTCAGTACTGCATCTCAAACGCTCATAAACCTGACAAAATCACCAACATTTTCAAACGGCGTTAGGATTTGGTGTTAATATGGCTACTGTTGTTGTTTTTAAAATTTCAGGCAAATACTAAAAGTTTTGACCGAGTTATGACACTTTTTCTTGGGGTCTACTTTTCATCGGGACACAGTGTAGCAGTTAAGACTGGAATGCAATCCGACGTCTTGTTACTGACTTGTTTATCGACGCCTGGTATCAGTCTACGGGAACACTCAATCAAAGCCGCAGTGGAACGTTTCAAATGTTTCCAAGTCTGACTTTGTCGAATTCATCGGCAATTGGCGCTACATCATATATACGATCGGCAAATGTTCGCTAGGCGGCGCTATCAAGCGTCTATGAAACGAACTAAAAATAGGATTAGGGCTACTGCTTAGCGTTGTTTAGTCAACACCCAAGCACGAAGGCGCAGAAATAAGAAGACATTCGCACGCGGTGAAGAAATTGGTATATCTATAGGCCAGTAGCAAGTAACATCGTCTCAATCATAAGTGTTCTAAAGACGCTATTGACGTTGATTTTGAATTTATTTTCATACGATACTCGATGCGATTTTGTGTTTGTCTTGCGCGTAGGCCGCAAACTAAAGATTGAGAGGAGATAGGCAAAACCAGATTCTCACAAGCTATAAATTAATCCGCAGTCGGCTTCTGTATGCATGCTTTTCGTTACGGATCTGCAACGTTCTGTAGGTAACCGCTACAAGGAGCGAGAGTTCCAAGGGTGTTACTCAAGTTATTGAAACGCATTAATACTGTCCGCTTGAGAAGCGTTGTTGTTTTACAAAACAGGCATCTGGAAGTAACCCATTTAACACTGCGTTTCTTATAAGAATTCGTCTCCCCCTCCACAGCCTCTTGCTGCATAGAGTTCTCGATATTATTGCGCTTTATCTTTAATACATTAAATGTATTAGGCCTACTATGTATAAAGAATTAAACGACATAATAACCGTTGTACGTCTGTCTGTCTGTCTGTCTGTCTGTCCGTCCCGTAACAAACACTATTGTGACGTCACTATACTGCTGCCTTGGCGACGGTTGTCTTGACGACGGCTATAGGCCTATAATATGACGTTATTATTATCACTGCAATAATAATTGTTTTTTATATACCGTGATTTTTCACGGGTCACAGCTAGTATTAATATAATAAGAAGTTTACAATAAGTTTAGTTACAAAAAGTTAAAGTATGCAACATACCCTAGCCCAGAGGTTTTCAAACTGTGGTCCGCGGACCAAGAGGGGTCCGCGAAGGATATGGCGGGGGTCCGCGAGAGCGTTCTGAAAATATTAATTAACTAGCTGTAACCCGTGAAAAATCACGGTATATAAAACAATTATTATTGTAAATGATGGATTCTACGACGTATACACTATACATGCATACATTCCAACGTACAGACGAGACTTTATCGCATTAACTAATTCAATATTTCTATAGACACAACAGCTCGGCTAATTGACGGGTTTCAAAGTTTTGTCATACATGTATATCTGGCTACATAGCCTATGGGACGACATATGGTGGTCCATGCGAAGACCGCATTGAGTTTTAAGACCCTTATGCTGATGCGTAACTGCCTGACCGGTTGTAATCCATACGATCTTAGGAAGCTACTTATGTACAGTGTAATCCGCACTTCAACGGCACTTGGGAGCAGATTTCTTTCGAAACATAATTATGTATCTTTGTCTCAATCCGTGCTGCCACAATACATCATGGTAGATTCCACACAGTGGGCGAGAATCATTCTTTAGGTCGTAGTATTGTGTTTTCAGGTAGGGAAACGTTTGAGGAATTTTCCTGAAGAGGCGCTATATAAATATGCACTTACGATCACGATATACATGTGTAACCCTGGTGTAGGATTTTGGTTTTTACGGGTTGCATAAATGACAACAAAATTAGGAATATTTTACGTTTTCCCGTAAAGCGTAAGCAAGTTTATGCAGATAGGCAGAATGAACCGTCGGACATAAAGACTAGTACTAGCAATATTAACAATCCGATCAGCAGTTCTTCCAATTGTCCACAATCGACAACCATAACGAAACGTAAAATACAAGTCTGACGTTAGACGCGCATCGTTGTTCAACTCAGGCGGAAGAAAATGCACGGGTTAAATACGGAATCAACACCCAAAGCAACGGCGCAACGCAGAGCAGAGAACGCGATGCTTTTGGAACATAGAGTTCTGACGCATGCAGGTCTGCATCATCAACTGCAGCCACAGCAGCTGATGCAGTCTCACCAGCAGTAGCAGCAGCAGCAGCAGCCACAGGAAAGAGGAAATAAGTTTGAGAAGAGGGTCAGTGGGAACCGACCGTCGGACTACGTATGAACCGTTTAGGTCTATGCTTTAGCCGATCCGATCGCTGGATACAGACGGTCGAGGAATCTCGCTCCAGACAAACCTGATTAGATTTCTTCCTCTAAACGACTTGGAACGATGCCAGCGGCCGAAGACGGAGAATGGAGCAACGTAGGATTACAAAAACATCTAATACGACAATTAGAATGATTGCTACAGCGCTAAAGCCTATTGTTGTTGTTAAAAGAGCTATTAAAGAACCGAGAGAGCTGTTCTTGAGGCGCCTAAATTGCGTGGAAACGACTGGATTTCGTACGAGACGATAGTTGGTCTGTGCAAAAACACAGGAAGTCTTTGTGATTTGAGTTCGAAATTTATTAGCCTTATGTAAACGTCTGCAGCAAGTTTTTTGGTCTTCGAGGATATACATTCATACCTAAATATAGTGCTTTATTATAGAAAAAAATTCCGGAACTGAACAATTATGGAAGGGCTAAATCGAGGGCGAAGCCCGAGATAAAATATTTGACGTTACATTTGTATTATGAAGTGGTACATTTTGAACTATATCATTTCCTAAATTACAATTTAGATAGCAGATAGAGTTAGAGACTAATAAATTTTAAGAAAATTATAATAAAATAAAATAAATCATGTTTTACTAAAATAACTAAATTATTTTCTAATAGCTGTTGAAAAAGGTGTTGAAAAAGGTGCAGGAACGCCGTTCAGGCAGAAAAAAAGCACTGCCTACATGCATATATGCGTAGGTGCGTGCGTTCTTGCGTACATACGTATACGTATGTGTGTGGGAAATGGCCTTCGCTTATAGGCTCTGCCGCACTATATATGGTTACGAGATCAACTTCAACTGTAAAAACTTCGCAACTACTCGTACTCTGGTAGTCCCAGTCCCAAGCCTGGATAAAGTAGGAGGGCGACGCTAATGATCTTTGTTATCACACAGTGTTGTTAAACTGAAACTTCTGTATTGTAAATTCAGTTTCTGATGCACTTCTGAAACTAGACAGGCCGCTCTTCCTCCTATTCGTATGCATGCATGCATGCATATTTGCAAGTGTGTATCTATAAATATATATATGCATGTATGCATGTGTATATATGTATGTACGTATGTACGTACGTACGTATGTATGTATGTATGTATGTATGTATGTATGTATGTATGCATGTATGTATGCATTATTATTATGATTATTATTATACTATTATTATTATTATTATTTTTTTTTTGCCCCGGGGTATCAAGGATCCCCCAGGTAGATAAAAAATTGTCCGGAGACATATAGAAGGAAAAAAATTATTCCTGGAATTATTATTATTATTATTATTATTATTATTATTATTATTATTATTATTATTATTATTATTATTATTATTATTATTATTATTATTATTATTATAGTTACAATTACAGTCATAGTCAATGGTTTTTCATTTTAGTCATAGTTACAGGTTAGGCCTATTATTATTATTATTATTTTTTGCCCCAAGGTATACAGGATCCCTCAGGGACTTCAACATTATTTACAAAGTAGATTTGTCCGGAATGGGCCCTATTCGTCTAGGTTAAAGTTGTTGAAGGCACCCCTAAAGACCATTATTATTATTATCTGAAGCGCCATCTCAGCGTCACTCAGTGAACAGTTTATCATGAAAAGTTAGGTCCAGCTAGGATGGGCCTGCCGGTCCTCGATCCCGGGCAGTCCATTAACTACGGCCCCCTCCCTCCCCCATCCCCATCGTAAAATTCTTCCTCAGTCCAGGAATTTCGAAATACGTCACTATAGTCAACGGCTTCTCTTATACCTTAACCTGCCTGCGGTTGTTTTCAACGACGGTGTATAGTTTGTTGCTTGCTCTTCAGAATATTTGCACCTGATGCTGGTGTGTTATTATTCTTATGATTGATCCTCTCAAGGTCACCCAACCAATGCGTTTTGTTGTAGTGGTGCTCCAACGTTGTTTGCGTCCGAACCAAGTCGTCGAAGGATCCCGAAAATAGTTCAGGTATATGGTTGGATATAATTATTATGGTAGAAGGTTCAGCGATGTTCGTGATGAATGATACTGCCAACAGCGCAGTGTGTTTGTCTCTGGGCGGCTGTAGGTTTATCTTTGTATCGCTGGATCTATAGCAGTCATGCGTATACGCTATACAGGCCCTATATTTAAATTATTTATCGACATAAGAAGTTGTGTAGCAATAAGGGGGCAGTAGCACTAGTCACCCAGTGTATGTGGCGGCTTTACAGATGAAGCAAGGGGCCATGACTCCCATATATTTTAACTATTGGCACCAATTAAGTGCTGTTCGAAATTATAGGCTACTTCTTTACATGCTAATGTGCTAAAACGGAATTTGACATGAACTGAAGATTGCTCTGGCCTCATTTAGAAGCTTCTGGCCTCCTCGTGTCAGAAAAAATTTATTATTGCTTCCAATGTTTTGTAAACAGGTATCCTTTCAGCTTGTTAGTCTATTTTCAAACTGTGCAGTATTTTCTTGTTATCTGCTTTCAGTGGAACAAAACAATTAAGCACAACTGTTTGATTTACTCACTCAGATTTACAAACCATTTCCGCTATTTGCAAAAATAAAACTCGCAATTAAGTCCATATATAGTAATCGCAAAGCAATGAACGGTCTGGTCATAAAGGTTTAGTAGTGCATGGGCGTAGGATACAAGCTCCTTCTCCTTGTCGCTAACCTTTTCTTCTCTGACTGCATGGAAGGACAAGCGCCTGAGAAGGTTGTTAGGCTACTATTACTACCTTAAGTGCGACAATTAAATGTTTGATCCGGTTGTAGCGATTTCAGATTACCCCCATTTCACATTACTCCCCGGTAACTTGAAATCGCGGTCAGATTACCGGGGGGTAATCTGAAATCGATTTCAAGTTACCCCCGGGGGTAATTTGAAATCGATTTCAAGTTACCCCCTACGATTTCAGATTACCCCCCTCAAATTAGTGGGGCTCATTTTCGATTATCTTATATAATACTAATAATAATTGTCAATATTTATCGCTGAACTCTCATTGTCCCCTTATAGCAGGATGTACGATAAGTTCTCTCTGTCTCTCTGTCCTCTCTGTCTCTGTCTCTGTCTGTCTCTCTGTCTCTCTGTCTCTCTGTTTCTCTGTCTCTCTGTCTCTGTCTCTGTCTCTGTGTCTGTCTCTGTGTCTGTCTCTGTGTCCTGTCTCTGTGTCTGTGTCTGTCTGTCCTGTCTGTCTGTCTGTCTGTCTGTCTGTCTGTCTGTCTGTCGCTCTGTCTCTCTGCTCTCCTCTCTCTCTCTCTCTCCTCGTCTCTCTCTCTCCTCTCTCTCTCTCTTCTCTTCTCTCTCTCCTCTCTCATCTCTTCTCTCTCCTCTCTCTCTCTCTCCTCTCTCTCTCTCTCTCTCTCTCTCACTCTCTGCCTCAACTACATAAAACCATGAAATGGAGCAGCAGACACGCATAAATAGTACTTTAGTTGTCTGGCTGGTTGGGTTTACTGGTCAATGCTTGCAATCAGCGCATCAGCCGTGGGAAACGTTAATATTCTCAGTCGTTTGAAACAGCTCGGTGGTATAGTTAGCATTTTATGTTATGTGAACATGGCGAGGGTAACTTGAAATCGCGTTCAGATTACCGGGGGGTAATCTGAAATCGCGTTCAGATTACCGGGGGTAATCTGAAATCGATTTCAGATTACCCCCGGGGGTTTAATGTGAACAGCGCAGGGGTAACTTGAAAATCGCGTTCAGGCTACCCCCAGGGGTAATCTGAAATCGATTTCAGATTACCGGGGGGTAAGTTGAAAGAGGGGGTAACCTGAAGTTTTTACACCGGGGCTAAATAATGTAACACTTATTTGTGGCTTAATAATAAGTCAATAATAACACTGCTACAGATGATGATGATGATGATGATGATGATGATGATGATGATGATGATGATGATGATGATGATGATGATGATGATGATGATGATGATGATGATGATGATGATGACGATGATAATAATAATAATAATAATTATTATTATTATTATTATTATTATATTTATTGTCTACATTAATTAATATTCAAGTCCCTAAGGGATCCTGCATACCTCGTGGCATAGAAAAAAACAAATAATAATAATAATAATAATATAATTATAGTCGCATGGCCACCTTGGTTATTGTTAAAAAGGAAGATGGTAGCCTAAGAAGTGCCTTGTGATTATCGTTATATTAACAGTTTTACCGAGTGTCAATATTCCATGCCTGTGGGATTCTGAAGTGTTAAGCAAGATTGAACAATCACAGTTTATATGTGTAGATTTGTACTGTGACAGTGCTGTGTTAACACACCTATAGGCTAGAAAATGAAGGTCGAGAAAGACCTATTTCGTCTATTAGTCAAAAAACTGAATTAAAACTCAGAGAAAATGGGCAACAATTGAGTAGGGCCCTAGTAGTAGTAGTATTCCAATGTTTAACGACATCTTATGGCTACATAGGCCCGTTGACGTCTTTAAAGTTTTTGATATAATATACTTCAGTTCATGTTCATGAAAACTTTCTTCATCAGTGTCTTTGGCTTTTTTCGTGGTTGATTCCTTGTTTGGAGGTTGCTGCGATGCGATGATTGACAGGTGGTTGTAGTCGATGTTTTATAATACACAGATTATCTCTGGTTGCTGGATGCATCTGGCGCCACGCATCGAATGCCTAGGCGCTGGGTATGATATCGGCTGAGCGTGGATCTGTTGGATAGGAACTGGTTCCATGCTTCCCTTCTATGAAGTATGTTGGCTTTGGGATTGGTTCCACCTTCTATGCTGTCAGTTTCTGCCTTCTTTGCCTTTGCTCCGCGCACAAGCGGACTCTTAAGTGCTAATACTGCCAACATAATTAGCTAGCTGATACCTCGGACCGTCGGACGAGCTATAGTGCTGAATGTATGGGTGGTCTTTACGCATGCATATTTGCGTCATTATAGCGAAAGAGTCGACGCCTGACAGACAACAACGGCATAACATGCTGAAACGACTTTATATATGGAGTTTGGAGAGCGCTTAGAAGAGTGAATATCAGAATATCCATCCACAGAAGGAACATTTGGGCCTCACCAGAGAAGATGGCAAATGACCCTCTTAGCGCTTAACAATTTATCTCATGGGGAAAATGTTTCACATAGGATGTAGACAGTTTCAGACACATTTGTTACATCAAATCTGGAACTAACATCATCTGGAGTGAGACCGCAGACCAGGAAGTCTCAGCCAAATTATTATCCAAATACGCCAGAATTACTCAAACTCATGCTTTTGTGACGGTCACACTGGAGACAGCGGCACATGAATTACGGAAAGATCGGATTTTCTGTCGGCTCTGGGATAAAGGTTGGCGATTGCTACACATGATCCGTTGGAGATCAGATACCTGTTCCAAGGACTCAATGTAGCTGTCTAATTTGGCAACTCCATCTACTTCCAGAAGTTTACCGTTTAAAACACTGATGATGATGATGATGATGATGATGATGATGATGATGATGATGATGACGATGATGATGATGATGATAATAATAATAGTAATAATAATAATAATAATAACAGCAATAATAATAATAATAATAATAATAATAATAATAATAATAATAATAATAATAATAATAATAATAATAATAATAATAATAATAATAATAATAATAATAATAATAATAATAATAATAATAGTAATAGTAATAATGTCGCTCTGCTGATGCGCGTAAGTTATTAGTACAACTGAGCAGCTGTAATAGGCTCCCTATATTGCACTGCACAGGAGGCATTTGGTACTTTAGAAGTTATGGGAGGTCCGATGGAAGGAGGATGAGAGTTGGCCGTTCCCCTAGACTAGAGAGAAAGATAAGAATAGTTACCACATTCTGTGTCGATCTGGCAAACCGCTTTTGCAGCTCGCCGACCCGACCATCTCATGTTATTCTCCTGTTATCCGGAGGAAAAGATATCGAGTGATAAACCAAAAGCCTATTGCGTTATAAATTGCACCAGATGGATGGTCCCACTGCCCGACGAATAACAACGTCCCTGCAGCGGATAAACACACCCTGTCTGCAGAAGTAGTCTAATTGGCTGGAGTCACTAAGCAGAGTAGAGTTTGCCTTGGAAGTTAAGACAGAACCGAGTTTTGGCTATGGCTGGCATTGTCACTTTGGGAATCCATCGGGAAGTTACAAAGTTTAGTGACCAACGGAATCCAGTATCAATCTCTGGCACTCTGTGCAAATTAGTTTAGGATAAGGTAGTCGGTGAGAAAGAGTCAGTCAATCAGAGGCATGGCCAGTGGTCATAGAGGTAGCAAGCAGCAACAGCTGATGATGTTCTCGTTAGCTGGAGTAACTCATATATTCTTGCATGCATTTGGGCAGAGTAGGCCCTATAGCGGCATAGCCTACAGTTTAAAGAGACATTCATGAAGACAATAATGACAATAAAAGCTAAAGAAACAATCGCATCCGGTAGAGGTCGGTTCGCTGCCAGATAGACGAAAGGTAATAATTATTCCACAGTACATGGACAAAACATAGAACATATACCACAATAATAATAATAATAATAATAATAATAATAATAATAATAATAATAATAATAATAATAATAATAATAATAATAATAATAATTATAATAATAATAATAATAATAATAATATAAAAAATAAAAAAATAATAATGATAATAATAATAATAATAATGATAATAATAATAATATTATAGGGGCACTTTCGCCAGCCAGGAAACAGATGAATAGGGCCATTCTGGACACTTTTTTACATTAGTTAATATTGAAGTCCCTGAGGGATCCTGTATACCTCGGGGCATAAAATAATAATAATAATAATAATAATAATAATAATAATAATAATAATAATAATAATAATAATAATAATAATAATAGTTATAATAATTAATAATAATAATAATAATAATAATAATAATAATAATAATAATAATAATAGTAATAGTAATAATGTCGCTCTGCTGATGCGCGTAAGTTATTAGTACAACTGAGCAACTGTAATAGGCTCCCTATATTGCACTGCACAGGAGGCATTTGGTGCTTTAGAAGTTATGGGAGGTCCGATGGAAGGAGGATGAGAGTTGGCCGTTCCCCTAGACTAGAGAGAAAGATAAGAATAGTTACCACATTCTGTGTCGATCTGGCAAACCGCTTTTGCAGCTCGCCGACCCGACCATCTCATGTTATTCTCCTGTTATCCGGAGGAAAAGATATCGAGTGATAAACCAAAAGCCTATCGCGTTATAAATTGCACCAGATGGATGGTCCCACTGCCCGACGAATAACAACGTCCCTGCAGCGGATAAACACACCCTGTCTGCAGAAGTAGTCTAATTGGCTGGAGTCACTAAGCAGAGTAGAGTTTGCCTTGGAAGTTAAGACAGAACCGAGTTTTGGCTATGGCTGGCATTGTCACTTTGGGAATCCATCGGGAAGTTACAAAGTTTAGTGACCAACGGAATCCAGTATCAATCTCTGGCACTCTGTGCAAATTAGTTTAAGATAAGGTAGTCGGTGAGAAAGAGTCAGTCAATCAGAGGCATGGCCAGTGGTCATAGAGGTAGCAAGCAGCAACAGCTGATGATGTTCTCGTTAGCTGGAGTAACTCATATATTCTTGCATGCATTTGGGCAGAGTAGGCCCTATAGCGGCATAGCCTACAGTTTAAAGAGACATTCATGAAGACAATAATGACAATAAAAGCTAAAGAAACAATCGCATCCGGTAGAGGTCGGTTCGCTGCCAGATAGACGAAAGGTAATAATTATTCCACAGTACATGGACAAAACATAGAACATATACCACAATAATAATAATAATAATAATAATAATAATTATAATAATAATAATAATAATAATAATATAAAAAATAAAAAAATAATAATAATAATAATAATAATGATAATAATAATAATATTATAGGGGCACTTTCGCCAGCCAGGAAACAGATGAATAGGGCCATTCTGGACACTTTTTTACATTAGTTAATATTGAAGTCCCTGAGGGATCCTGTATACCTCGGGGCATAAAAGAATAATAATAATAATAATAATAATAATAATAATAATAATAATAATAATAATAATAATAATAATAATAATAATAATAATAGTTATAATAATTAATAATAATAATAATAATAATAATAATAATAATAATAATAATAATAATAATAATAATAATAATAATAATAATAATAATAATAAGATATCAACACAACAACAAGAGCATTAATAATATGATGATAAAAATAGTAATAATAATAATTGTTCTGTTATTAGTAGTGCACTATTATTACTACTGTCGTTGTTGTTGTTAGCATTGTTGTTGTGATGTTGTCGTCGTCGTCGATGATGAAGATGAAGATTGTGATGGTGATGACGATGATGATGATGATGATGAGGTGTTTTAAAAGAGAACTATGGGTGTTGTAGGCGGTCAAGTAATCCACGTTCAACCGATTGTGGTAAGATCCACTTACAGAGAGGAGCCTAGACTGTCAGCGCCACTCCCTAGGGCAGTCCCCCAGCGCCGAAGAATCACTCGACTGATCCAGAGTTCACCCTTGTCATCAACTTCACCGATTCAATACGAAGGCGTCGGCAGAGTCTCACTGAGTCTCAAGGTTAAGGCACATCATGCATTCATTTTAGAACACCTGTTTGCGCTGTGGCGGATACAGAGTTGACAGGATGTGATGTGGGAAGGAGTTAGACATGTGAAATAAGAGATAAGACCTCGGTTTAGCTGATTTTTGATGAAGTGGTATAAGCAGCATAAAGTGATACAATCAACGGAGCAGTTCCTTGGTTATCTAGAAGAAGATTCAACCTAAAACTTAAACACACTCCTCTTAAGGAAGCAGAACATATCGCTTCTAAAATCGGAAAATCAAAACGCAACCTGACAGCAAGTGATACATATATAGGTTGTGCTATCTGTACGTGATGTGAGGTGATAAGACATGCTTTGTAATTACAGCAATATAGAATTTCTTAGACTACAATATATCAATGCGCGTAATCTTCATCATTTGGTGTGTCTGCTATCATCACATCACCATTTGTTTGTGTGCACTCGTGTCATATCTGATGCACTTGATAATTGTATAATGTTAACCGTTTGCTGCAATTGCACTAATTTTGTGTTGGATTCCACATATACCATTTAATTAAGTTTTAATTTAGATTTATCTTGTTCACTTCTTTTTTCTTGA
This sequence comes from Allolobophora icterica, assembly GCA_963556255.1. NCBI lineage: Eukaryota > Metazoa > Annelida > Clitellata > Crassiclitellata > Lumbricidae > Allolobophora > Allolobophora icterica. The sequence continues at coordinate 33,915,029 of OY744609.1, read as the reverse complement.
TCGAAGTAATTGATTAGAATATTGATTGAAAGACTTTTATAATGACATTTATTGTGATAGTATTGAACCTTAGGTGGCCCTACATAGCGGGATTTTTTTATCCCTTCTGGGTTTCCTTTTGTTGCAAATGCTGATACTGTTATGTTGATACTGCTTTGTTTTCAAACGGCTTCAATAAAAGATTTGATTGATTGATTGATTGATTGATTGATTGATTGAATGTAATACACAGGCAATTGTTTTAAGATAAGTTTGTAACAATACTCGTATGCATGTGGGAAGTGCATACACATTAAAGAGACATTCACTCTTGCGCGATAAATCGTCCTCAGGCTTTCAGAGACATCTCTCTTGTGGCAGGCACGTTGCTGCATATTCCGTTTCACAGAGTATTTCCTAGAGTATATGGATGAGTTTTGTTTTCCTACTATAGGCTCCTTCTGTCTCTTCATCGACCTACAATGGTCCTTCGTTTGTTGAGTACAGTCGGCCGCCGTTGTTTCCTCCTCCACCCAGGCGCTCTCCTGTTCGGATCGTCCTCAGGAAACCAGTCGAATACCATCATCTGATTCCGGACATCAGTTCATCCTCTCTGCTGTCCTACAGTGACCTTCGTCCGTCCTACAGTGACCTTCGTCCGTCCTACAGTGACCGTCGTCCGTCCTACACTCTACCGTCGTCCTCTCTACGTGCTTCGAGTCTTCCTCCACTGCGCCGCTCGTCCGTTGCGGCGCCGGGCTATTCGGCGGCAACTTCCGGTTATGGCGGAAGACCATTCGTTGCAAACACTGGGAGTGTGACGTCATCTCTTCGTAGAGGCAGCGTCGATGTTTCGTACTTATCGAGCGGTCCTGACTTCTTGAAGGTCAGTTGGACTTCCTTCCACATTTTCAAAGCATCAAATGAATTCTCTTTCACCAACATAAATATTATCGCTGGTATACGATTTTATGCCGAGTTATTTATCTAGGCCTATCTGGATATTGATATCGCGTCTTTCTTAAACCAGACAAAAACGTTGCAGTTAAGCGTACAGATGTTGATCTTTAGCGCCCATAATGCAAACTAAGGTGCCCACTCTGCCTATAACCTATTGGTTTTTCACTTAAGTTTCTTGTTATGTTTTGTTTAGACGAGCGCAAATTCTAAATCCATGTGATAGTGCTAACAACTCTTCTCATAACTTCTTATATGAAAAGATGTTTTAATCTTTTGGCTGACCTTTCAGAGTCCATCGTATTTGCGACATACAGCGCTTCCCGTTCGTTCGGAAGTTGGTCTTCGGAACAACTATCGAAGAGGATCTTTGTCCATCCCAAGGCCGACTTTTAGGTCAAGCTCTGTAGGACGACTAATCGAAGATGAGGTCAGTTGTCAAATCAAATTCAGCCGAACAGCCTTGTTTCATCCTACATGGAATCCCGAGCCTCGAATACCCAGTGCGTCATGAAGCCTTTCTATAGATGTACGAGGCAGAAAGAGGACGAAGGGAGTTACGATTGGGAGTGGCTCTTACAGCCACGTCACTCCTTGGGCTCATGATGGGAACGTAGTAGCTGGACATTACGGCACCAGCAGCCAGCTTCCGTACATTGAGCCCATCGTGTCTTATCCTGTCTAGGAACGTGTTTTGGATCAGTTTTAGTCATTTGTGTAGCGCTCTTGGAAGTACCAATATATTATGTCTTGATACATACATGCTTGTGCATACACTGCTCATTAGGGACACGACGTGGGTTATCTGTGGACCCAATGAACGCGGCTTTCTGTGGTGGATGAGAGAGACGGAAGTGGAACTGTGGCTGTGGGTCCGTGGTGAAGGAAAGGAATTATTAAATGATAGAGAATGAGGAAAGGAAAGATGGACAGAGTGAGTGGTAGGCCTAACTGAACGAATAGTTTGAGAAAGTAGAGAATGGAAGAAAGGAGATTGGCATCAATCTAGAACATCTAATATTTTATGTATATATGTATGTATGTATCTAGGTATGTACATATGTATGTATGTATGTATGTATGTATGTATGTATGCATGTATGCAGTGCTTTTTTCTAGAAAAAAGGTTCCGGAACGGAACGAGAGGTTCCGGAACGCAACAATTATGGGCGAGCTAAAAATCACGAGAAAAATTGGATTGAGGGTTGGTAGGGGTCTCAATAAACACTGAAAACAGTTCAAAAACACTTAAATTAAATTAAAATAACTAAATTATTGTTTTTATTATTAAAATAAATAAATAATTTTTAGTAACTGAAAAAAGGTGCCGGAACGCCGTTCCGGCGCGTTCCGGCTGAAAAAAGCACTGCATGTATGTATCAAGACACTTAATATAACGCTTTTTAAACACTTCACAAAAAGCGCTGCACTGATCTAAACAAATGTGTTTTAAGACAGTTGTAGGGCCTACAGTTGTTCACGAAATGCGCTATGTAATAGTCACGTCTAGGTCTCATATATTGAACTTTTGTTTTGGTGTGTGAAGCTGAAAACGTCCGTTCCGTTGTCGTCTGCTCCTGAGACCCTTTCGTCGCTGAGGACGAGGACTCAGAAGGTCAAGGACAAGCTTGACACTCAACGGTCACTCCTTGATAGATACCAGCCAGGAGGAAGTCGCGAACCATCGATTGACACCCGATTTGACCTTAGAGACAGGTGGGTACCAGCAAGACAGACCTTTAATTAAATGATACAGGTAACATAAATTACACTCGAATGGTTCTATCGCTCCGGTGTCTAATGCACAAGCATCTTGTGCATTAGGCTGCTCCAGGAGGATGGTCCAATGCACGACGAAACTTTTATTCCCAATACACTGAATACAGGATCCGAGAAAGCTGTAAACAAAATCCAAAAGAACACAGTGAAATGCAGGGCCAAACCACGTAGCAAGGCTATTATATGAAATATTTAACAGATTTTCTTATAATGAAGCCAAATAACCTCTATAACTTGTCAAACGTACATGTTGCAATAAAATTAATCCATTTTAGAATGCCATCAGTTTTCAAGCATCTCGAGTACGATTTACAAGAAAAAGTGATGGCGTTCACACTCGCAAACTCCATTTATCAGGCCCGGCTCAAGACATTTGGCGGCCCTGGGCAAACCGGCGGCCCTAGGCAAATCGGCGGCCCTAAGCACAAAAAAGTTGATGACTTTTTTAGTCATTCACCTCTTTTTACGAATAATAATTAAATAATTTTTGAGAAATGTAAAATTGGCGGCCCCTAAAAATCGGCGGCCCTGGGCGGCTGCCCAGTTGCCCATATGGACGAACCGGGCCTGCCATTTATCACCTCATCATCATTTTTTTAAATGGGTTAAAGTATAGTCTATATACGAACTTTAACCTTACCTCATCATATCTTGATCTCGAATAGTTTAGCGGTTACTTAGGCCTACTTTGGCATATCTTAGATTAGTTTTAACTGTGGCTGATCTTACCTCACATTGAATGGTTTCGATTATTAGATTCGGTTAGCCTATTTCTCAGTCGCAATCGTAATCTAGAATTTTCTAAAGCGCTATTTCAAGCTAAGCGTAGGGCACCAGCTTATTCACGAGCTCTGCAGTTCAGATAGTGTCCAAGTGGAGGTCCAAGCCCTCGCGATCAGTCGATAAGCAGCTGACCTTGACCTTCTTTGTCTGATTCACACAGTTCTGTCAGTCGACGATCGAGTGTTTCGACTTTGCCTCGTCCTCTGAGCGGAAGTCGAGCGCCTTCGCTGGACCGATCCAATGGTCTGGGCTCAGCCGCTGCAGTGCACAGGGTAAGTCGCCTGCAGCGTCTGGTCTTTCTCAAGCCTCACACTATACGTGTGTACGTCTTGCTTTGCATATTATAATATACATGTGCGGACACATGTGTATTTTTACCCCTATCTACCCCCCGCTCTCTCTCTTCTCTCTGTCTCTCTGTCTCTGTCTCTGTCTCGTCTCTGTCTCTGTCTCTGTCTCTCTCTCTGTCTCTCTGTCTCTGTCTCTCTGTCTCTGTCTCTGTCTCTCTGTCTCTGTCTCTGTCTGTCTCTGTCTCTGTATCTCTGTCTCTCTCTCTCTGTCTCTGTCTGTCTCTGTCTCTGTCTCTGTCTGTCTCTGTCTCTGTCTGTCTGTCTCTGTCTCTGTCTCTGTCTCTGTCTCTGTCTCTGTCTCTGTCTCGTCTCTCTCTCTCTCTCTCTCTCTCTCTCTCTCTCTCTCTCTCTCTCTCTCTCTCTCTCTCTCTCTCTCTCTCTCTCTCTCTCTCTCAGCAATTATTTTATGATACCGCCTCCCTACTCTTCCCCTCCAAACATCGTAGGCCAATGTATTTATTTAATAGCGAAGTTGGCTAAGTCTTGCTGAGAGGTGCAGTGGAGCAGAAATATCCAAACCGCTTTCTGTCATAACTAAATTCGAAGCTCCGACCTCTAGGCTGACAGTACAGCTGGCCAACCATTAGACCACTAATGAGTCTAATATGTAATATCTTAGAACATTCACAGATCAGAATCAGATAAATGAGGTTCATCAATGAAACAGTTGTTAATCTGTGTCTTTCTCATTTGTCTCATAGACTCCTCCTCCGCCATCGACACCTAACATGTCGCCTGCTCGGCGTCGAATCCGAAACGTCCTTTTCAAGGTTTCTGGCGACGAGGAATTCCTCAACTAAGACTTATAACCGCTTTGCAGGCAACGACCTCGACAACACAATTATATAGCACAATAAACGACATATCCATCTCTGTAGATACATCCACGATGCCTTATATTTATACGCACTTTCCGATTGCGTACGCTAAACACGGTCATTATATTTAAATAGATCTCGTTCAATTTAATAGCAGCTGATCAGAAGTAGGCTTGCAGAGTCTGTGAATAGTTTGCGCATGTTATTTCGTTTAGATTGCATCTGCTTCGGAGCTTATTTATAACTCTCTAAGTATATATAGCATTCAACACCGATCATTGTCGTTATTTCATCGCATCAGTTGAATCTTTTAGATTTCCATTAATAAATATTCTCTTAGTTACGGTGTTCATTCCTACGACCACATCTCAGCCAACATGCTCATGCATGGCATTAGATGGGACCCATATGGGTACTACACGGGTCCCATAAGGGGAATATGGGTCGCTATATATAGACTCTATGTGGGTATGCTGGAAGGGGGCATATTAATTGTATTGTATTATGTTGAATAGTTATTTATCTAGACAATCACTTCATTTCACACCCTATAGAAGCGCTGCTTACGTTAGCACAAATGACATTAAAGCCATTAGGCTAAGAACTATAGATCTGTTACCATGCCAAAACTAAACTCGTAATCGTAACTGTAAACTCCAATTTTATAAAGTGCTTTTCTACAGGTTATTCACGAGCCTATTCAATGTATACATGTAGGCTATGCATTGCAGAGACAAGACATACGCCTTATACATACATTTGGCATCCAATGAAATAGGCAGATCTGAGGCAGATAAAAACAACTGCTTGTATTCCAGTGCAGTTGAACTTACAGGATACGAATACTCCTCGAGATGTTCTTTACATTTAGTTAAGTCACATACGATTGTAAGAAGCAATTTCATATTTCCGCTTTAAAATTTCCATTAAGAAAAGTCTACATTATATAGACATTGTTGCATACCTGATTTTGCATATAGGCCAATGTAAAATCATGTACGCAACTTCATGTATCAAGTATCAGTGTACAATAGGGTGGGACAAAAAGTGAAAAAATCTGGAGTTGAGTTCCCGGACAAACCTAAATCAAAGGTCCATGTTAAAGTCGATATTGCACCAAAAATGGATTTCTGATATATATCACCGTTTTCTCGCAACTTTGTCTGAAACACCAGCCCAAAAACGCAATATGTTGTAAAATGAGAGCTGCTCTTACATCAGCCGGCTTAATGGTTATGACTTTCAAATTCAGAACCCAAAGTTAGAGCTACAAACAACAATGAGTAATAAAATAAATGAAAAAGCATCTGGCACAGTACTGGAGTGTAAGTGTTTTAACTTAGTTCAGGAAATCAGCTTTGTTTCTATAGTTGGCAAGTCCAATCTTGATTTCTTCATTTGAATGATAACACCGTGGCGTGAGTCATGTCCATGAACTCGGCCTCAGACTGCAGAAACTCTACTTAAACTGTCCTCTTATCTCTATTCTCTAGTAGCTACACTGCGTTTGACAGATCCCAGATCTCGTTGCTTGCTCTATTTGACATCTCTGCTGCCTTTGACATGGTTGACCATGAGATCCTCCTGCAACGTCTCGAGTTCTCAAGTGGTCTCAGGGGCTCATCTCTTCTTTGGTTCCGGTCCTATCTTACAGATCGCACACAAACGATAATCTGGGGTGACTCCAGAACACACTGGGTTACTGTCAAGTTTGGTGTCCCCAGGGATCAGTACTTGGCCCACTCCTTTACCTGCTTTAATCAGCTGATATTATCTCCAGCTTTGTAACGCATTTAACCACTGGCCGCCTCTATGCTGATGACGCCCAGGTCTACGTGCATGGGTCTCCGTATGCTCAGCTGTTTATTACTCCTCGCATTGATGCTCTCTTTCATGATCTTCAAGCATGGCTGTCCTTAAACATGTTTTCTTTAAACCCAGCAGAGACCCAATTGATTTAGTTTGGCACTCGTCAACAACTGGCTCTTTTATCTCAAAGCTTTCCTTTTTATACATTCTCTGCATCTGACCGCAACCTGGGTATAATTCTTGATAGCTCCCTTTCTTTTTCTGACTATATCTCTAATCTCACCCGCTTGTGCTACTACCATCTCCGACGTCTCAAGGCTATCCGAAGATCTGTCTCCTCTCCAGTCTTTACTCCCATTGTCTATGCCTTTATCTGCTCTCGCATTGATTACTGTAACTCCCTCTTTGTTGGCCTCCCCAAAGTCCATCTCTCCCCTCTACAATCTGTTCTTAAAGCAGCTGCCAGATAAATCACCCGTCTCCCACGATTCTCCCATATTTTCACATTCATGTTTGAACATCTTCACCGGATTCCTCTTACTGCCCACATCCAACTAAAGGTACATATATGACTTATTTGTTCCCCAGTGAGAAAGGTGATGGTCCAGTCTCGTTCCAACTAAAGGTACTTATCCATATTTGCCGATCTTACCTGGGTCTTGCTCCTAAATACCTCTGTGACCCACTACGTCTTCCTACTTCAGCTAGCTCCCTTCGCCCTCTTCGCTCCTCTGATCGACTTGACTCATTTGTTCCCCCAGTGAGAACGGTGATAGCCCAGTCTCGTTCCTTTGTTACTATTGGCCCTTCATTGTGGAATCAGCTTCCTCATTCGGCCCGGGCTGCAGTACTATCCGGTGGTCCTGCCACAGCTTTTCGTTGTCTTTAAACTTGCCTTTATTCCCGAGAACTTTCGCACTGGGAGCGCCTTTGATTGGTGGGAACTTGGTAGAGGCACTTATAAGTTTTTAAATACAATACAATACAATACAATACAATACAATACAATACAATATCGTAGTGTAGGCCCCTACTGTGTAGTGGGTAATTTGTGTATTAAAGTGATTGTGTAATATATTATAGTCGACATTAATGAGTTTCTATGACCCTATTGTAATAAGATTAATGAATTTGTTATTTATTTCTAATGAACTATATGACGTCACACACTTTTCAAAGTTGCGACCCCTAGACATGATACAAAATATGAAAATTAATTATTTCATTAACCAGTAGATGAGGGAGCTTCTATTTATCATTGTCTGGTTGAGGCAACCGCTATTTGTCCCACCCTAATATATATATATTATTATTATTATTATTATCGTCATCATCATCATCATCATCATCATTATTATTATCATTATCATAATAATAATAATAATAATAATAATAATAATAATAATAATAATAATAATAATAATAATAAAGTCTCGCGTCGCCAAGAACTCCTACCATAATCCATCCGATACTGCCTTGCAAGCTTTCTCGTTCTCAGCTAAACCCTCGAGATCCGTAACAGCTGCTCTGCCTCTCTTTCTGGTCTCTCTGGCAGTCGGACTCGGACTTCCAATGGATATCGATCTCTGATAAGACGCAGGCTCATGCACATATTGAGAAGCACCCCCTGCCACGATCAACCACGTCTGGAGGTTTATGATGAGCTGCTACGGACAGGAGTCGGCCGGATGCTTAACGTCTCGATGAACGACGACCAATGGTCTCAAGCCTCTCTTCCGTTTAGGATGGGGGGATTGGGAGTGAGGAGGGTGTCCTCGCTGGCACTTCCCGCCTTCTTGGCTTCGGCCGCGGGCACCTTCCAAACCCAGTCCCTCATCTTGGGTACTATTTCGGCGACCCCTGACGCGGCACATGACTCGGCGAAGACTACCTGGCTTCAGCTTTCTGGGGTTCCGATCCCGACGGTCACGCCCGGTCGTGGACAGAAACACTGGGATGGTCCGCTACTACACGCAGCCCTCTCGACGCTCGAGGATAAACTGCTTGATCCCTACGACCAGGCGAGACTGAAGGCGTCGCAGTCACCGCACGCCTCGGACTGGCTACATGCCCTCCCGATCGCTGCTCGCGGCCTCAGAGTGGATGACGAGACAATGAGGGTGGCGGTCGGCCTACGATTGGGTCTGGCAATCTGCGAACCGCACAAATGCGCATGCGGTGCCTACGTTTCGTCCAGAGGCGCGCATGGGCTGTCATGCTCACTGGGGTTCGGCCGACAAGCTCGGCACAGCAACATCAACGACCTCATCCACCGCAGCCTCAACAGAGCCGGCATCCCGGCAGTCAAGGAGCCGTCCGGCCTATCCGGGTCGGATGGAAAGAGACCGGATGGCCAGACCCTAATACCGTGGAGCGGCGGGCTGTCCTTATTGTGGGACGCGACGGTGGTAGACACGGTGCATGGCTGCCTCTTATATCACGGAAACGGCGGCCGCGGCAGGAGGGGCGGCGGAGGTGGCTGCTACGAGAAAGAACATCAAGTACTCTGAACTACAGAGGAGATACATTTCATACCTGTAGCGGTGGAAACCTTCGGTCCCCTCAACAGAGAAGGCCTTGCCTTTCTATCTGAACTTGGTCGCCGGCTGTCGAAAACCACCGATGACTCCCGCGAATCAAACTTCCTATTCAAGAGTCTTTCAGTGATGGTGCAGCGCTTCAACGCAGTGGCCTTCCAAGGCGCTATGTCAAAGCTGCCCGGAGCCAAAGAACAACAAACCCGTCTTTATACATCGCCTTCTTAACGGAGGTAGCGGCGGGAAACTCGTTTTGAGAGTGAACAGAACCTAGACATGAATTCTCGGATCATAATAATAATAATAATAATAATGATGATGATAATAATAATAATAATAATAATAATAATAATTATAATAATTATGACTATAATAATCAGGGGGACGCGGTGGTGTAATAGGGGGACGCGGTGGTGAAGTTGGTTACAGTCGATGAAATCGAAGCAACGACTCAGAGGCTAAGGGTGGATTCGAACCTGCGACCCTCCGGTTACAAGGCACCGACCTTCACCATTACACCACCGTATCTCTGATACCACCATGTATCTTGCAACCCTAGGCTATAATAATAATAATAATAATAATAATAATAATAATAATAATAATAATAATAATAATAATAATAATATTATTATTATTATTATTATTATTATTATTATTAATAATAATAATAATAATTATAATAATTATGACTATAATAATCAGGGGGACGCGGTGGTGTAATAGGGGGACGCGGTGGGGTGTAATGGTGAAGGTCGGTGCCTTGTAACCGGAGGGTCGCAGGTTCGAATCCACCCTTAGCCTCTGAGTCGTTGCTTCGATTTCATCGACTGTAAACGAACTACGGCACTCTAATCTCCGCTATTTATTTTATTTAATAATAATAAATATGCCAGCATGCCCACATGGGGTCTATATAGGACACATTCTTATGTGGGACCCTAATAGAGCCCATATATGAGTCGTACCTAGGGTTGCAAGATACATGGGTAGCCAAAGGAGGACACAGAGAGCTGAATAGAAGGACAAAGAAGGACGCATTGAATGTTTCACTCCGGAGTCAGAGGGTCTCCTAAGTAACCAAGAAACTAAGTCACATAGACAAGCTGCATTACTAATAAAAACAAACCACAGACGCCGCTCTGCTAAGGAAATAAATTAGTACTTTGACCATCTAAGAAGCATTGTAACTAGGGCTGTACCGAACATTCGCTTTATATTCGCTTCGGGGCCGAATAATGGGCCAAATAGCTATTTGGTATTCGGCCGAATAGTAGCGATCGGACCGAATACGAATAGTGGTCACGTGACATCTGTTTCTACATATACGGCTGCTATAGCGAGTGGACTGAAGTAACTCTTTCATTAACATAATATATGCCGTGTTTGCAGCCAGGCGGGGCCTACTGCCTGGACCGCGGTATCGAAGTGTCAGTAGTCTCATTCTTAGTGCACAGTGAGTGAACGTTGACGTATTTTTGAATGTTGTCGGTAGACCTATTCTGTACACTATTCGTATTCGTATTCGGCCGAATAGTTGGGGCCATCCATATATTACGTACACAAAAATCCGGGAAAATTGGACCCCCTGTTCGCAAGCGTACTTTCTTCCACCACCCCCCCCTGAGTACGTACGTTTCACGCACCCCCTCCCCGATGACCAGCTGCAGAAAGTGTCTCCAGGCAGCCTATCTGCACTTTAGGCCAGATTATTGAAGGGCCAATATAGACAAATTATAGGTGTCGTTCACAGCACAGAATAACTGCACATGGCTTTTATATAATGTAATAAAATGCCATGGGACGACTATAGGATAATACAGAGTTATAAATAGGCCAATGTGGACGTCATAATTAGAAATTTATTTTGGGTACGTACACATTTTGTTACCCCCCCCCTCCCCCCCCGTTCGCACCCGTACGCAAAATCGCCCAAATCCGACCCCCCCTCCCCCCTAAGTGCGTACGTAATATGTGGATGGCCCCTTGGTACAATTATTCGTATTCGGCCGAATAGTGATAATTAACTATTCGGTACAGCCCTAATTGTAACATATTACTCTGACCATGGACCAGAAACGTCTGGAAATGGAGCTTCAATAAAAATAAATAAGCAAGTAGATTAGTCAGAAGAACTTAGGGACAACAAGCGCATGTTAAGTCGTTAAAAAGGCCACAAAATTATAGCCTAATTATCCCTAATACAACAAACATACCAAAAGCCGGACATTTACCAGGTTTTTAGCTTTGCTTGCCGGATAGGGCCTACAGGACATGAGGCCAAAAAGAGGAACTGTCCTCCTTTTGCCGGACGTCTGGCAACCCTAGTCGTACCTAGGCCTAATGCCCATGAAAATGCTGGCAGGGTTTTTACGAACATCTCCCAACTTCATTAGCCATTCAAGTGAAATTAAATACTAATTGTGGTCAAACAATTTCTGTCACTGTTATTCTCTTTTTTTATGCTGTTACGTGCGAGTCTTACCAACAATTTCAATCTTTTGTTAGAGGTAAATAATGCAATCCTTGCAACTGTAACTCATTCATATTTTAAGTTACGTCGGCTGCCTGCACGGTTTGCAGACCAAACAGTCAAACACAAAGCATGGACTTTCTGCCAACAATTGAGGTCTGAAAATGCCAGTAGTGAACAAGCATAGTTTGTAATTATTATAGAAATGGAGGAAGATGATAAATTTTATATCCGAGACTTCTACAGCGCTGCTTAATCAAAACAAAATCGATAGGGCAGGGGCCCGATCTCGGGGTAAAATCAGTTTCAGGTCAAGCCTAAAGATAAGATCGAAAAGGATCTTGACCCGGAACCGATTTTGACTCGACCTGCCTATCGATTTTGTTTTGACTAAGCACTGTGAAAAAGTGTGAATATATCTGGTTCACGCGACTTCGCTTTTTGGGCGCTGTAGAATTACCAAGATTACGATTACGATTCGAGTACCATTATTGTCCGATTACCACCACTTTTGACAGCGTTATTTTAAGAAGGGAAGGGGAGATGGGAGGCAATACCTTCCAACTACATCACAAATCTAATTTAGCATTTTAACAACGAACGTTTACTAAAAGTGACTGGGAAACCAATGCAGCGCATCGTTGAATGTTGAGATAAAATATGCAAAAGTACCTGCAAGTAAAAATTGTCACTAAATCTGAAAGGCAGAGAAAGAAAATGGCATAATAATAATAATAATAATAATAATAATAATAATAATAATAATAATAATAATAATAATAATAATAATAATAATAATAATAATAATAGTAATAGTAATAGTAATAGTAATAATAATAATAATAATAATAATAATAATAATAATAATAATAATAATAATAATAATAATAATAATAATAATAATAATAATAATAGTAATAGTAATAGTAATAATAATAATAATAATAATAATAATAATCTTTTTCTTTATTAATTCAAACCCACAAACGCAGTATGATTACACTGAGACATGACAGTACAATTATCAATATCTTAACTAAACACACGTTATGGCAGCCACTGGCGGTGATCTTGTTTGGCAGGTGAGGGGGACAATTTAGAACTGATCTGGTCAAAAAAGTTTTGAACTGATCTGGTTAAAAAGAGGACCAAAAATGTTCCTCTCTTGTCCCCTCGAACCCCCCCGCCGGGATCGCCGCCCATGATGGCAGCCATGCAAGGCGCCCGCCCGAAGGGGGTTGCGGGAATCGAACCGCGTATTGCAGCTCTCCTGCTGCTGATCTCCTGGCCATGAGTGTTACCATTACTCTATCCCCTCCCGGAACAACTTCACACACAAAAATTTGCAATCCCATACCTTTATCTAACAAATGCCAAGAATGACAGTGCATATTTTAAGGAATTTTGACTACTGGGACAAAATCAGTCGAAGAACTTTTAGGAATTCATCTCCGGAAACTTTCAGACTTTTTTGGGAATTCATCTCCCAAAAAAGTTGATGACCTTTTTTTTTTAGTCATCACCTTTTTTTTACAACTTTTCTCGGGTCTCCCAACCAATAATAAGGGGTCATTCAACAATACTACTGGGACAAATCTTAAAATTCTTTCAACATTTGTCCCACTAGTTATACTTTATACATACGTTGCCTGGGACAAATCACCTTGACTACTGGGACAAATCCTAAGACTACTGGGACATTTGTCCCACTAGTTATACAGTTAAAATATGTCCTGAAGAATGATATGGCTACTTGTGCGAACCGTAGCTTTCTAGAGACAGTCTATAACTGATTGCTGAACCTTCAATCGATCACTCATTCGATCTTAAATCGATCATTGTTTACAAGTAAGAAAAATTCTTATCTTAACGAGGCCAATGCCATTGTTTTTAAAATAAAACCTAAACAGTTTTCACCTGATTTGGGTCCAAATCTGTCACTCAAGCTTAAGCTAGAAACTACAAAGCAATCAATTAACGTTTTCGCTAAATATCACATTTCTGGCCAATCTCATAATCTATTCCGACTGCCTACTAAAATCCACTAATCAATATTGCTTTTCACTTCAAAACCAGTTGTCCTTGTAATGGAATTTTACATCTATCAGACTATCATGCACCTTCTTCTTCTTCTTCTTCTTCTTCTTCTTCTTCTTCTTCTTCTTCTTCTTCTTCTTCTTCTTCTTCTTCTTCTTCTTCTTCTTCTTCTTCTTCTTCTTCTTCTTCTTCTTCTTCTTCTTCTTCTTCTTCTTCTTCTTCTTCTTCTTCTTCTTCTTCTTCTTCTTCTTCTTCTTCTTCTTCTTCTTCTTCTTCTTCTTCTTCTTCTTCTTCTTCTTCTTCTTCTTCTTCTTCTTCTTCTTCTTCTTCTTCTTCTTCTTCTTCTTCTTCTTCTTCTTCTTCTTCTTCTTCTTCTTCTTCTTCTTCTTCTTCTTCTTCTTCTT
>OY744609.1:33843477-33900903 GCA_963556255.1 Allolobophora icterica | reverse complement strand
AGGTTTCTCTGTTCCTGATTTTTTCTATTGCCTCTCTCATATTCATGTTTAATTTCTCCAGATCCTCTCGTATGTTATCCATCCATGTTTTTTGCTGTCTTCCCCGACTTCTGTCTCCCTCCACGTATCCGTGCAGTGCCGCAGCTGGCAGTCTGCTGCTGTCCATTCTCATCACATGTCCCAGCCACGACAGTCTTTTCTTCGTGATTTTGTCGATGACTGTTTCTTTCTGTCCCAACTCTCTTCTAGTCACCTCATTTCTAATCCTATCTCTTCTGCTTCTGCCTTTTAGGTACATAGTCATGTTAAGGTTTCTTGGTCTTTTTACCAGATGGTGACCAATCCTCTTCTGGCAGGGTAAGGAAGCCGGTGGGCCAGTTTTGTGGCCTCATGCGCCCTCAGGTGTCCTTCCAACACCTGCCTCCTGCGTTGGCCAGCTATTTTCGGGGTTCCCGGTGAGCCTGTCCACCTCGCGAGTCGCCCAAGGTGGTCCTTCAGTCCAGGGCTTTCACCCTGGACCTTCACCACTGATGGCATAGCCCCACCGGGCAATCCCCTACTCAGCTGTTCACCCCCCCCCCCACCGCGGTGAGGTGCAGGTAGGACTTGGGGGGCACCGGTTTCAACTAAAGTTAAGAGCAGCGTCAAGCAATTTATAATTTTTTCTATCAACTTACGATTTCCGAATCCGACGTTCTGAAGAACTTCGCTAGAGATAGCATGGCGGGTAAACGTACATTTTAGCGTAATTAATTATTGGACGAAATGTCCACGTTCGCTTTAGCGTAATTAATTATTGGAAGCTGGATGAGCGATGAAAATAGAAATCAAACTGGAAGCTGGATGAGCGATGAAAATAGAATTCAAACTGGAAGCTGGATGAGCGATGAAAATGGAGATCTAACGAGAAGCTGGATGTGCGAAGAAACTAGACCTCAAACTAGAAGCTGTATCAGGGATGAAAATGTGTCATATTAAAATTTCAAATAGAAGCTGGATGTGCGATGAAAATGAGCTAAATCTGGAAGCTGGATGGATGAACGATTAAAACGTGCAATATTAAAACTAAACTAGAAACTGGAAGGTCGACGAAAACATAGTTCAAACGAGAAACTGGATGAAATAATTATTTACACTATTCTTTTTTCGAAATCCTGAATATAAGTAATTACGCTAAAGCGTACGTTTACCGGCATGACGCTACTCCTCGCTCGAGTAGATCAGCAGTGATCGGTAAGATGAACTGTGAGTAACGTAGTTTGGAAGGATATTAAGTTATTAACTATTGAAAGAACTTCCTTACAGCAGCTAGGCACGAAAGGGTAAACGTACGTTTTAGCGTAATTAATTATTGGACGAAATGTCCACGTACGCTTTAGCGTAATTAATTATTGGAAGCTGGATGAGCGATGAAAATAGAAATCAAACTGGAAGCTGGATGAGCGATGAAAATATAAATCAAACTGGAAGCTGGATGAGCGATGAAAATGGAGATAAAACGAGAAGCTGGATGTGCGAAGAAAATAGACCTCAAACTGTATCAGCGATGAAAATGTGTCATATTAAAACAAAATAGAAGCTGGATGAGCGATGAAAATAGAAATCAAACTGGAAGCTGGATGAGCGATGAAAATGGAGATAAAACGAGAAGCTGGATGTGCGAAGTAAATAGACCTCGAACTACAAGCTCTATCAGCGATGAAAATGTGTCATATTAAAACTTAAAATAGAAGCTGGATGTGCGATGAAAATGAGCTAAATCTGGAAGCTGGATGGATGAACGATTAAAACGTGTAATATTAAAACTAAACTAGAAGCTGGAAGGTCGATGAAAACATAGTTCAAACGAGTAACTGGATGAAATAATTATTTACGCTATTCGTTTTTTCGAAATCCTGCCAATAATTAATTACGCTAAAGCGTACGTTTAGTCGTTTACCCACGAAAGACTATCTACAGAACTCTCTTATTAGCTCAGCCAAAATTTGCACAGGAAGCGAATAATTATGACGTCATTTCAGTCTTATGAGGAATTTGAATTTTTTGTATCTACACTTCCATGCAGTTTAGTAATGCAACACCAATTAGGGACCTATGATCCTTGATGCAACATATGACACTAATCTAATCTATAAACTCCTGTAGCGCTAATGTTATAATGCTCAAGACATCAGTCGATCGATGTAATGGTCGATATGCAAAATCGCGTTGTGCAACCCAAAATCCAGAGTGTCGAGTCAAGTCGAACGCTATTTAAGGGAGTCCAATTTGACACTGAAACAGTCTAAGGAGGAAGAGTCTAGGTAAAAACAAGAGTTTTTAATTGAGATCTGAAGGCCAAAACAAACTTTGCAGAACGAACCTTTCTCGGAAGAGAGTTCCACAATCTAGGGTCAGCAACAGAACCGTTCTTGTGAACAGATTGTTCAGAATGAGAGAGTTAGAAGACTGGGTTCAGTACAGAAAAGTCACTGGATATTAGCAGGGACTGAATGTAATTAGACTGAAATGCAGAATCTTGTATACAGTTAACCAAGTCTTCAGGGATGGCGGTAATTTATTTAATGTAATTGAAGGAACGTGATTGTAATCAGTAATTTGTATTTTTTTGTTGTGCACCAAGGTATAATTAGTAATTGAATTACATTTTCCCATGTAATCTGTAATTTCAAATTTTTTAGCAGTCCGCGGGCTCTTAAGCTAGCCCTAAGGTACCATAAGTATGAAGTGTTAGCGACTTCATTTTCTTAGCCTCTGCATATGAGGGTGGGTAGCCATGCAGTCCTCTGCATGCCTGACTGCCTCATCATCGCTCTCTCATATCTTCCACCAAAATTACAAATTACATGGAAAATGTAATTCAATTACAAATTACTTAGGGCTATAATGAATAGACCTAAATGTAATAAATTACACCCTGTAAAATCAAATTACTTCTATTACATTAATCATGTTAAATTATTTGGGTAAAAATTCCACAAATGCAAGTCACATTTAGTTTAAGTACGGTACCGTACAACCACTGATGCCAACTTTGCATTGAAGAATGCATCTTTCCGAGACTTAATTCTTATGTCATGGGGAAATGTCCATGCAATCCTCTGGAAATCCTCCTCACTACCTAAAATGGTCGACCGGGAATCCGGGAAGATTGTTGAAACTCCCATCGTCAACTACCAACTCCATGTCCCACAAGATGGGAATTCTCTGTATGACAGTTTGAAAGCATGTGCTGAAATTTGGGAGAAGTTGCCACAGCTGATTAACACACTGATGTTGAGCTGACTTCATGTTACCCTGATCTGGTACCCTGGAAATCGGACTTGGACCTCTTTTTGACCACTCTCTGGAAACCCTCTGATCTCAGGCTGATCTGGTACCCTGGAAATCGGACTTGGACCTCTTTTGGACTACTCTGTGCCAGTCTGTGGAAACCAGTCTTGTTGTCCTCGAGACCAAGGTCTTGGTCTCGAGTGCGCTCGAGTTCGTTTTTAAAAGTCTTGGTCTTGGTCTTGGTTTTGACGTTCAAAGTCTTGGTCTTGGTCTTGGTCTCGAGGTTCAAGGTCTTGGTCTTGAGGTTCAAAGTCTTGGTCTTGGTTTTTCAAGACCAAGACCAAGACCGACCTAAAATTTTGAATTTTTCCGCGCCATTGCGGTCAATAACGGTCGCACCTCTGGCCCATAGCCAATACTAGATAGCTCTTGTCTGGTCAACCGAGAGCCAGACGAACTGAGTCACAGGCAGTTAGACTTTCAGCCACACAAGTAACACCGGCAGACTGACCCCCGCGATCAGTGCGCAGGCCAGGCGCCAAAGATCTGGGCCACAGTTACACTCCTCTTGGAAATATCTTACATCATGCACCCTCGCTCTCCGTCTTATGGTTGACATCTTAGTCATATCGGGATGTGGAGTTGTAGGTCAAGTCCGTATATGGACCTACTCTCATACTGGTGGCCTTGATATGACTCCTCACCCTCATTGCCCTCACAATCTCAGAATGTGTGTGTGTGTGTGTGTGTGTGTGTGTGTGTGTGTACACACACGGTTTGGCTACGTTTGACCAGGTTAATACCAAGGTTAATCGTGTCTGATATATATATATATATATATATATATATATATATATATATATATATATATATATATATATATATATATATATATATACAGGGGCGTCTACACCATAGAAACCTTGGAGCAAATGCTCCATACAAGAAATGGGAGGGGGAGATCTGTCAGTGTGTGTGCCACCATTTTAGGGGAGGAAGGAACGGGGAGGGGGGAAGAAGAGGGGGAAAAGGGACGTTGCTCCAATGACTTAGGGGGATAGACGCCCCTGTATATATATATATATATAATATATATTATATATATATATATATATATATATATATGCGCCTCTGAGGAATAGTGTGGATATGATTGTGATTTTTGGGTCGTGGTCTTGGTCTTGGTCTTGGTCTTGAGGTTCAAGGTCTTGGTCTTGGTCTTGGTCTTGAGGTTCAAGGTCTTGGTCTTGGTCTTGGTCTTGAGGTTCAAGGTCTTGGTCTTGGTCTTGGTCTTGAGGTTCAAGGTCTTGGTCTTGGTCTTGGTCTTGAGGTTTATGGTCTTGACAACAAGACTGGTGGAAACCCCATTTGATTTGGTTTGGCCTCCTGGAAATCGGACTTGGAACTCTTTTGGACTACTCTCTGGAAACCCATATGATCTGATTTAGCGCTCGTGAATAGGCTGGTGTCCTGCGCTTGGCCTTCGAGTGGCGCTTTAGAAGTTTGGAGATTACAATTACGATTACGATTCCGATGTTACGTATACCCAGGTACTGCATATGAAGCCTATCGCTACCGGTTTGGGTAGGTTGCAGGGTTAAGATACAGTGGCGGCGATCTTGTTTGACAGGTGGAGGGACATTTTGGAACTTATCTGGCGAAAAAAACAGTTTTGAACTGATCTGGTGAAAAAAGAGGTCAAACAAATTTTGCGCGCTAACGCGCGAAAAAATTTGATGACCTTTTTTGGGGGTTTCCTTAAAATTTGGGGGGTCCGATGTATGGCGTGTCCCCCCACACTCTTAAAGGTGGGGGGTCTTGTCCCCCTCGACCCCCCGGGATCGCCGCCCATGCTAAGATAACTTCCCTGCCAGCATGCCCACATGGGGCCCATATAGGACACATTCTTATGTGGGACCCCGGCGCTATACAGCCCCTATATGGGTCGTACCTAATGCCGATGAAATGCTGGCAGGGTTTTTTCGAACATCTCCCAACTTCATTAGCCATTCAAGTGAAATTAAATACTTAATTGTGGTCAAACAATTTCTGTCACTGTTATTCTCTTTGTTGATGCTGTTACGTGCGAGTTTTACCAACATTTTCAATCTTTCGTCAGAGATAAATTATTTGCAATCCTTGCAACTGTAACTCATTCATATTCTAAGTTACGTCGGCTGCCTGCACGGGTTGCAGACCAAACACAAAGCATGTACTTTGCTGGTAACAATTAGGGCCTAACGTTTGAAAATGCCAGCAGTGAACAAGTAGTTTAAATTGTAATTAAAGACATGGAGGAAGTTGATGAATTTTATTCTCGAGAATTCTACAGGCTCTAGGCCTATAGCGCCAAAAACGGAGTCGCGTGAACCATCTAAATCAGAGGTTTTCAAACTTTTTGGACCAGGGACCCCTATTTTTTTCTAGGCATAGCTCGCGGACCCCCAGTATTTACAAAGCAAAATTTAGGCCCCTATTCTTAAAATTTAATAAAAATAACAGGCAGATAGACTATTTCCACAATACACGCTTGCTCATTTATGACGCTGAGGACTATTAGGCCCTATAATATAAAAAGTAACACTAAATGAATTGTTATTAACTCCCTGCAATAACTATGGAACACAGTCATTTTTAAAAGAAATGAATAACATCGGTTTCGCCAAAAGCTAGTAATGTCAGCGAGAGGGATGTGCTTGCTTTGCTTTGCAAAAGCTGTCCGTATAGGGCCTACATTGGTGCTAGTTTGGATAGGCCTAAGCACTGTTTTCTTACGTTTCAGAAAGTTATCCATAATACAAACAGCAAAATTATATAGTTAGCATATAACAGCGAACGTGAACGAAAGAGGGATATGCTTTGCAAATCTCTGTATTATCGTTCATTTAAAGGCTAAAACCAGGCGAATTCAAAAAATTTCTAATTCTACAAGTCCAGAGTACATGTACAATCCGGAAATAGACCAGCATTTTGCAAATGAAGCCTTCACTGGAGGAACCACTAGAGTCCATTTTTGACTTTTTTTTAAAGCTAACTATGTCTTGTAATACTTAATGCTATAGACTATAGAGCAAGTGTGTTTTTTTTCCAGAAAACCCAAGTCAGTCCAGAGTTACAATTAGAAGAAAATATAGCGTTTATGTAAAAACAACTAGCCTAGAGTCCTAGCTAGAGCTTCGGTGTTTCTTCCATGGAAAAAACAATCAGGCGCATATTCAGTGTTGATTTTCTAAATGAAACACTTGTAGACTTTCAAAGTTTGTTTTGTGAATATCTTAAACTTCTTTAAATGGAATCTAGTTGTAGGCCTACTTCTGATGAAGGCTTCAAATACATCGCGCTTACATTGGGTGCAGAAATGATTGGCAGTCGCTAAGCAAAAATCATAGGCCCTATATTAAATTTTATAAAAACAGACGTGTTATTAGGCTAGAAATGTAACGTGACCATAAGCCTACATCTTATTTACGTCACTGTAGGCCCTAGTACGCAAAGAATAACATAACTATCAGCAGCATCACAAAACTGGTGTGATCGAATACCCAATTGGATCCTTGTGGATCACACAGTTACAGGCACACTATAAGTAGCGTATGAATTTGAAAACACAGGCTGTTAATGATAAAACCATACAGTGTTAAGCATCACATTATTTTCAGAACGCTCTCGCGGACCCCCGCCAAATCCTTCGCGGACCCCCAGGGGTCCGCGGACCACAGTTTGAAAAACTCTGATCTAAATCACAGGCACTGCTTACAAAAGGACCTTGCCGACCACTTAAGTTTACCAGCTATCTCGCACATATAGGCGTAGAGAAAATTTCAGTTTGATCGAAACAAAAATAAATCCCGAATAATTGGTGTCGTGCATTAGTTTTGAGTCACAAAAATTTACAACTAAGTAAATTTCAAACATGAGAGAAATTTGTTGTGTGAATAAGCCTGTGAAAAATTAAACTGGTTCCCTCGACTTCACTTTTTCTGGGCGGTGTGGGCGCTGTTGAAATGTCGAGATTAGGCCTACGCGATTACTGACTTCAGGAATTGCACTCTGAAAAGTGGAGTGCAGCAGAACTTGAACTTGAATTTTGTCTTCCGTACCCACCCAAGTTGGGTGCTGTAAGTAAGTAGGCCTAAGTAATTATTTAGTACACCAATGAATAAAAGCTTTAAAGATTATTGTGGTTTGTGTGGCGTCCAGAAATTTTGGAGCTTTGCATTAAATTACATTAGGCCTACATCACATCACATCACGTCTCCAAGGACCTGCTAGAGACGCATAAATTAATTTCTTAACTACAGATGTCGCCAAACTTCCGGTGTACGCCAGCCAAAGATGTTATTAATAACATCTTTGACGTCAGCTATATAATTTGTCACCAATTTTCATTCCTGTTTGTATAGGTTCTTTGGAAGTAATCCAATGAATATTATTTAGAGGAATGGTAACCATTGATACGTATTAATAGTTACTATTAATACATATTGATATGCAGGCCCGCCGAGAGGGGGGGGACAGAGGGGGCAAATGCCCAGGGGCCCGGCGACCTTTTAGGGGCCCGGGCTGGGCCCGCAATCAACTTATGAAAAATATTATAATCAGTAATACAAAGTTTATGATTTATGCCTTTTAAAATATATTATCTGACGCTTAACTACAATCAGTTTAAACTTCAAGCATCTGAATAAATCATAGTTATATATATATATATATATATATATAATATATATATATATATATAATTATATTATATATATATATATAATCGATCGACTGCAAAACAAAGTGGACCGCATGGAAGCAGAGGCGAGGCTACCTAACTTGGTAATCTGCGGGCTTCAGGAAGTGGATACCTATCAAGGATCTAAAGGATCAGCAGAAAGGGAAGCCACTGAAGCAGTCCTGTCGCTTTGTAATAAAACATTAGGCTTGTCAGTCGACGAGAGAGATATTGAATCGGCCTACAGACTACCAAAGAGAGGGAAGGAAACCCATCGATCGCTAGTGGTTAAGTTTCGGGAAATGAAGACCAGAAATCTGGTCTATGCAGCCCGCTTCACTCTAAAAAAATCGCGGACCTACATCAATGAACACCTATCATCCCAAGCCGCGCAAACCTACGCAAAGGCAAGGAGCCTTATGAAGGAAGGAAAAGTGTTATCTACCTGGACTATGGGAGGAGTAGTGTACCTTCGCACCACCGAAAAACCGGGAGACAAACCACTGAAAATCCACAATGTGAGTACGCTAAAGAAGCTTCTTCGAATAGACGACTTACCTTACATGGGCACGGAAGGAGCAGAGAAGTCGCACTTATCCTCCAGCTCACCTCACGTTGATTCGACGCTGATAAAGCATCATTAAGGCACAGTAGCCCACTTATTTACTTATTTGCTCTACATAAAAGGTTCACTGGACATAAGAGCAAATATTATCTTATCTCCCAATAGTTTGGCCTGGGAAAAACTCTGGAAGGACTAGATGAACATGCATCCTTAAAGACCTACCAAAGGGATTGATAACCATAGTATGAGGTACTTCGGAGTTATTTACATTACATTACATTGCATCACATTACTAGTACTTCCTTGTGTAATCGAAAAGCACTGGAAGGAGTAGATGAACATGCAGCTTTAGAGACCTACAAAAAAGATTGATAACCATAGTATAAGCTACTTAGGAGTTATTTACATCACATTACATTGCATTACATTACTAGTACTTCTTTGAGTAATCGAAAAGCACTGGAAGGAATAGATGAACATGCATCTTTAGAGACCTACCAAAAAGATTGATAACCATAGTATAAGCTACTTAGGAGTCATTTTCATTACATTACATTGCATTCATTACTAGTACTTCTTTGTGTGGTCGATGATTTGACCCGATTGGTCACAATTGTAAAAACCTTTCTCTGCTTGCGTTATACATGTAACTCGTTTGTCTGCAAGAATGCCTGTCATTGGTATGATGATAGATGGAGGTACTTGTGAGACATATAGGAGATGAATTCTATAGAATGATACAGTAGATTGAAACAAGAGAATTTGTTATGGAATTAATTAACTGCTACTGCTTAAAGGTTGCAGTAATTCTACTGTTACAAACACTGTTCTCTTTGGTGGATTTTTTGTTTGATTTATATACATATGTATAAGTGATGATTCAGATCTCAAGGCCTGAATGTAGGCTGATTATTAGACTGATTGCATTGAACTTTAGGCATAGGACTATTTGATATGATATATATAGAGAGACATATAAACAGGACTATATATACTAAATTGAAATGCTAGGGACATAAACAGAGTCAAACGCAGGAATGACCATACGCTGGAACTAATTCAGCTGGCGACAGATACTCGCGGGCCGGGCCGATGGTGCACGTGCAGTCAATTAGTAGATACATACAGGGAAGGGAGTAAAGACACTGTGGGCGATGCTAATTATGCTGGGTTAGATAATACAAGTGGAAGCTATAACGCTCGACTCTCAAGAACCTGTTATATATGTAATGGAACCAGGCTAAATTTAACAGATGATAGTGATGAAAATACGAATGAGGAACTCACTGAGGAACTCAGACTAGAAAGGGAGTTAATTGTAATAGAAGAGATAGAAGGGGAGGAAGAATTAGATGTAATTTTTAATGAAGATGAAGAAGAAACCTTGAGCAGCATGAATACAGATCCTGACATTAATTACTTTCAGAATGTGAACTGGTCAAGTGATTACATATCACCACATATGCTCGCTAAAAAGATTAAGGAGGAGAGTGAGTACGAAGGAACTAACTTAAGACTCCTCCACATAAACTGCAGAAGTGTACTGCCTAAATTAACTGAAATCAGGGAATTAGTGGAGGGACTCCAAATATCAATTGTTGCATTATCGGAAACATGGTTGGATGGTAGCCTGGAAGAAACTATCCAAATCCCTGGTTATGACTTCATAGGGAAGGCTAGGCTGGGAGAAAGAGGTGGCGGAGTAGGACTATTGGTTAAAGATACTCTAAAATTTCAGCTGTATGAACCTAAAGAAGGCTACAAAAACCATAAAACGTATGAAAGTCTTTTTATAAGACTGCTTCTAAAAAATTCGAACCCAATAATAGGAGTAATTTATAGAGCACCCGGTCTGCAATTAAAAGATTTCAATGAGGAATTTGATGAATTGGTAACTGGAATCCGGGATAGCTCTAAGCAGATAATAATAATGGGAGATTTTAATATAGACTTACTCAAACTAAATGAACACAGAGATTCCAACATATTCTATAACTCTTTAATAGCACATCACTACCTGCCAACCATAACTAAACCAACTAGAATTACCTCCTCTACACGTACTTTAATAGACAATATATATTGTAGCTCATGGTCCAAGTTGCAAAACTCATACATAGTCATCTCTGACATATCCGACCATTTGCCGATTTACGCAAGTTTTTCCTTGGAGAATGTATATAAAAGAAAGTGCGAAGATAGGACTCAAAGAGTAATAACTGAGGCAGGAAAGGATCAGTTTCAAAGAACCCTGACAGAGATGAATTGGGATGAGGTTATAAGTCTCTGTGATAAAAGTAACGCGAATGAAGCCTATGAAAGTTTTTTGGAGAAATATAGTCGGGCCTATAATGAAGCCTTTCCACATAGAGAAGTGACAAAGCATAAGGTAAAATCGAAACAGCCGTGGATGACGGCAGGACTGCTGAAATCTTGCAAAAAGAAAAATCTCTTATACATAAAATACCTGAAATGTCCAAACCAACAAAATAAATTAAAATTTGTACAGTATAGGAATAAATTTAAAACACTTCGAATTAATGCCGAAAAGAACTACTATGCAGAGGAATTTTATAAACATCATAATGATATGAAGATGACATGGAAAGTTATCAGAGCAGCGATGAACATAGAAGACAAAAAGGTAAAAATGGACTCATTAATAGTAAACGGAGATAAAATAAATGACCCAGAGCAAATAGCAAACATGTTTAATAAATATTTCACCAGTATAGCGACCGATTTAGCGAGTAAAATTCAAAACTCAGTTTGTTCCTTCGAGGATTATATGCCCCCTTCACGATGTAATTCAATGGGACTGACCCTAACTTCCCAGGAGGAGATTATGAAAATAGGAAAGATGCTAAAAAAAACCCATGCAGCAGGAGTGGACGAGATTGACCCATATATCGCTACCCCCAATTTATCTATGATAGTGTATCCTTTGGTGGAAATAATTAACTGTTCTCTTCTAACCGGTGTGGTCCCGGACTCACTCAAAATAGCTAAAATAACACCAATTTTTAAAAAAGGAGATACAGAAAATGTGACCAATTATAGGCCAATATCAGTTCTCCCATATTTTGCTAAGTATTTCGAAAAAATTGTATATGATAGAATTAGCAATTATATAAATTCGGCGGATATAATACACCCGGCGCAGCATGGGTTTAGACAGGGGCACTCTACTTCTATGGCACTTTTAGAAATGGAAGATAGAATTTCTAAGGCAATAGACAATAATGAATATTCAGTTGGAATATTCATCGACCTAGCAAAAGCATTTGACACTGTGGACCATAACATCTTGTTAAAAAAGTTATCTAACTACGGAGTAAGAGGGACACAGTTAAAATGGTTTCAAAGTTATTTACAAAATAGAACCCAAAAGGTGGCATGTAATGGTATATTATCAGATATTGGGTATATCACTCATGGAGTTCCACAAGGCTCAAACCTCGGACCACTTCTATTTCTTTTATATATAAACGACCTAGCAAACACCTCAAAAGTCATGCATTTTATACTATTCGCAGATGACACCAATATTTTTTACTCAAACAGCTCCTGGGTATCCCTTACTGAGATTGTTAATAAGGAACTAGCAACTATAAACACATGGTTTGCAGCAAATAAACTCACCCTTAACATTGATAAGACAAATTTCATATTATTTAAATCGCATAGAAAAATCAAAGTAGTTGATGTGGAATTACAAATTGATGGAGTACCCATTACCCAAGTTAAAACTACTAAATTTCTTGGCATATACGTTGATCAACACTTAAATTGGAAGGATCACATCAATTATATCACATTGAAAATTGCCAAAATTATAGGGATAATATCTAGAGTATCATACTTGCTTCCCAAGGACATCAGACTGAACCTATATTATTCACTAATATACCCCTATTTAAGCTACTGTAGTATGATATGGGCTTCTAATTATGAGTCCAGACTTAATAAACTAATGTTACTGCAAAAAAAAGCCGTGAGAATAATAAATGGGTCCCCTCGAAGAGAACACTCTGACCCAATATTCAAGAATTTAAATATATTAAAAATCGATCAAATTAGAAGAATGCAAATAGTAGAATTCGTATATCAGTATGAACGGAACTTACTCCCAAAGTCGTTCAGGGGATATTTTACCATGGGATCACAAATCCATGCACATAACACTAGAACAGCAGCTACATATCGCCCAATACGGGCTCGTACAAATATAAGAGAATTTAGTATGAAAGCATCAGGGCCACAACTTTGGAATGAGACTCCTCTTGAAATTCGGCACTCTAAAAATCGCTTCGAATTTAAACTTCAACTAAGAGAATATCTAATTAATGTATAGCTCCCCCCAGCTTTATATGATAAAGCCTTAATTAATAGAAGAGACATCTCCAATTGGTAGGCGTGTACGTGCACCGGGGCCCGGCTGTTGAGCCATTTAGTTAAGAATTTAGTTAAGCGAGTTTGAACTTAATTAAGAAAAGCCAGCCATGAATTTAGAAATTATAATACGTTGTATGGGTGACCCCGCCTAGCGGGATTATATCCCTTTGGGGCCACCCTTTGCAACCTTTAACCAGTATTTATATGTTGTATTTACAATCGAAAAGATGTATTTTTCTTGTGGTTTTTTACGTTGATATATGGAAAGCTTGTTACGTTTTGGTTTTTTTTGGTTGCAATAAAGACTTTTGATTTGATTTGATTTGATTATATATATGTATATTTTTTCGTACGACCGTACGATATTTAATTATGTTTATATAAAGCCTAAAGATAGTTTAGAGGCCAGTATCTTCTCCGCCTAGGGGCCCGTGATTGTTCTGCCTAGGGGCCCGCGACTGCTCTGCCCAGGGGCCCGTGTCTGCTCTGCCTAGGGGCCCGGAATATCTGTCGGCGGCCCTGTTGATATGTATTAATAGTTACTATTAATACATATCAATACATATCAATACATATCAATACATATTAATACTTATTAATACATATTAATACATACCAATACATATTAATACATATCAATGATGGTAACGCAATGAGAAATGTTATATCTGGTTGAACTTTTACCCACAGATGTCGCCCGCATTAATTTTTTTAGGCCTCATATTAAGTATGATATGTCTTAAATCTCCACAGGGAATTTTTTAATGTGCAAGCATAAATATGGAGGAAATCTCTTCTGATCACTATACACAAGAAAGGAAGCTCCCAGGATTGTAAAAATTACCGGACCATAGCACTTATTAGTCATATGGGGAAAATTCTGATGATGATTCTAACCAAGAGACTGCAGACCCAGATGGAAGAACATCTGGCGGACGAACAAGCTGGATTCCGGAAGGACAGGAGCACAGTAGGCCCTACAGCAGATTCTGTCCTTGAGGTTGATAGCTGAGAAAGCGAAAAGGAAAGGCAAAAAGATTTACAACTGCTTTGTGGACTTCCAGAAGGCATTTGACAGCATAGATCAAAAGGTAGCTTGGGCAGTCCTGAGCTCCTATGGTGTCAATGAAAAGCTGATAAGAATTCTCAGGGATATAAACGAGAACGCTATGGCAGCAGTACGGCTTCAGAATGAACTGGGGGATTGGTTCAAGACCGATAAAGGAACAAGGCAAGGTGATCCAATATCACCTGAGGTGTTTATTATGGACTTGGAGAGAGCTATGGACGGGGTTAAGGAAAACGGCAGAGGAATATCCGTGCAAGGCATGAAAATAAACAATCTAAGATTTGCTGACGATATAGACATTATTGAAGAAAACATCGACGACCTAGAAAAAACAGCAACGAGATTGACGTCGGACAGCAGACCATATGGACTGATCGTAAACACGACGAAGACAAAAACGATGGTATTCGGCAGCGAATCAATTGAACGGCAAATAACCTTAGATGGAGAAGTACTAGAAAACGTTAAAGAGTTCGTGTACCTGGGAAGCACGTTTACACATGATTTAAGTTGCAAGAGAGAAGTAACTCTGAGATTTGCCAAGGCCAAAGCTGCTCTCGCTGCTTTAGACAAGATCTGGAAAAGTAAAGAGATAGGCTAGCGCTGAAGACCAAGCTGGCAGTCCTGGATACTTGCGTGTTCAGTAGAGCTTTGTACGCCTGTGAGACGTGGGTGATAACCAAGGAAATTGAAAGACGAATAATGGCTTTTGAACGAACGTGCTATCGAAAACTGCTGAGAGTCGGATGGAGACGAAAGATGACAAATGAAGAACTGTACAGTCAAATTGGCCCAAGAGAAACTCTGTTACAAAAAGTAATTTGCAGGAAATTACAACTGTTTGGACATATATGTGTAATAGTTTGAAACACGTTTATTAAACCGTCTAAATGTGCAACCATTCCTCGTGCCAGTCCGAATCCAACTAGTCTTCTTCCTAGATCTTTCCATAGATCCCCTCTGTGGCCAAGCCACTTATATAGCGCTATTACATCCCTCCCCATCTTGATTATAAAGAACATTTTAAAGAACATCTTTAACGCCTATATGAACATAGTTGTGCCATATTAAAGAACATCTTTAACGCCTATATGAACATAGTTGTGCCATATTAAAGAACATTTTAAAGAACATTTTAAAGAACATCTTTAAAGCCTATGTGAACAAAGTTGTGCCATTTTGCACATCTTGTGTGTGGGTAGACAACCACACCAAGTGAGTAACTAGACAGGGATTATTCTGCCCTGACAAAGTCCTTCAACCATTGCGAATCCTTTTCTTCTTACGGTTGGATCGTCTAGGCAGAGTCCTTTGGCTAGATTCCTCTGCTGGAGCATCGAGACTCGTGTGGGGACTGGGATTGCCTCCACTGTCATCCACTCTAGTCGAGATTGGTTCCACAGTTGGTTGTTGCACTGGGTTGAAGGGCTCGACAGGTGCTTCGAGTTCCTGTTCAGCGTTGACTGGGTTGCCATGGACAACTTTTGCATTCACTGGTTTGAAGAACGATGAGTTGTGAATTACTTTTTCCTCTCCCCTCCTCACCGTGATCATTGAGCCTTTTCTACTGACAACTTCATGTGGCGGTGGTTTGAAAGGAGTGTTGCTCTTGGAGTGTGTGTGTGTTGGTTTCATCAGAGCCGAATCACCAACGGCCATGGTTGAGAGTTCTGTGTGAGATTCACAATCAGTATTCACCTTCATGGCAGCTTTCTGATGAGCGTCGTGGTAATGAAGGTCATCATCATTTTCCTTCATGGCAGCTTTCGGATGAGTTTCGTGGTAATGCAGGTCATCATCATTTTCCTCCACCCTCAGCTGTGGCAGTTTCACAGCCATGGGACGGCCAAACAACAACGTTGCTGGTGCGACCCCAGTCGTTGAATGTGGGGTAGCCCGATAATTGCGAAGAAAGCAGTATAGTTCTTGCTTCCAGTTCTTGTTCTCCATGTAGGCTGTCTGTACTACATGTTTAGCTGTTCTTGTAAACTCTTCAACGTCATCATTAGCTCGAGGCCAAGAGGGTGTAGTTTTGCAATGCTGAAAGCCCAGATTGGAACTGAACAGCTCAAATGCTTTGCCACTGAAAGGTGGCCTGTTGTCTGATTTGAGCGTCTTTGGTATACCATATTCTGAGAAGATCTTATCAATTCTCGGAATGACAGTTGTCGCCGTAAGGGATGAGATTATATCAACCACCGGAAATCTGGAATATTCATCGTACATGACCATCAGACAGTGGCCTTGGATGGTAGCAAAGTCAATGCTGACATGGTGCCATGGACCTGATGGCAGTGCAGACATCAGCTGTTCACAGTTGTCCATTGGCATGACGGCAGCACAACGAAGACAAGACCGCACTTGGGTCTCGACCATTTTTTCGATGCCTGGAAACCAGATTTTGTCTCTCACCAGGGCTTTTGTCTTGGAAATTCCTTGGTGTCCTTCATGAGCCAACCGCACCGAGCGTTCCTGAAGGCACTGCGGTATTACTAAATGGTTGTGATGTAAAATGACGTCGTTGTAAGAGTCAAGGGTCAGGGCAGATTTGACCTTGGCAAAGGCATCATATGCAATCGAGTCAAAGCTGTTTTCTTGCGACTGGTGGGTCCACCGACCAGACTGTATCGCTGATTTAACAGCCTGCAGGGTGACATCACGTTTCATTTCTGTCTGTACTTCTTCCAATGTGATGGCCTTTGGAACAGCAGGACTTGTGAAGGAATTTACATGTTCTTCAGCATTAATGAGGTGTAGCTGGGTAGACGTCACCCAGCTCAGAAGTGAGCCACTGCAGCCAGCGATGACAAAGAAGTCTGTGTATGCTCGTTTGGAGTCATGTTCAGCCAGCATGGTGAGTTTGCCGAGCACTGGGAGTGGTGTTGAGCCGTTGTATGACATTATTTTGGTAGTGGTTGGTCTGAGTCTTTGCTTGGGATGAAGTTTGCGAAAATCTTTCTCGTCAAGGATATTCACGCTTGCTCCCGAATCTGCTGTGAGTTTGAGGGGTGTACCGTCCAGTGTGACAACAAAAGTGGGTGCATCGTGGTGGCATGCCTGTGTGGTGATTGCATGCACGTACTCGGTTTCTGATTCAGAGCTGGGGTTATTTGGAGCAATCCAATTAACTCTTGGTCTACGACCATCATCTGGGTGCCAAGAGTGGCCAGAGCTGCGACACACAGATAAAAAATGTCCCAGCTTCCCGCAACCCCTGCAGGTTTGGCCAAAGGCTGGACAGTGTTCTCGACCACCTGTGTGTGGCCAAGCTTTCCCGCAGTTGCGACATGTTGCATTTCTTTTGGACTCGTCATGATGTGCCAAAGTTTTCTTGAAGGTCTGATTATTTGCTTTAATCTGTCTGACTGACTCTGTTGCAGGCTCACTTGTCATCGCAGAAGATTGAATGTCAGCAAGTTCAGCCGCATGAGCCACGTCAAATAGCTGGTCCAGGGTAAGCGTGGGGTCAGTCAATGCCTTCCGACGAAGGCGATTCGACCAGCAGCCCTGGATGAGCTGGCTTTTCAGCTCGCGGTTCGCGTTGCTGAAGTCGCACGTGATGGCTAGCTGGCGAAGTCGTGTTAGATATGATGCAATGTCTTCCGTTTGGTTCTGCTTTGCCTGACGAAATTGAAAAACCGCAAATTCCGTGTTCTGTTTAGGGGCGAAGAATGAGGTCAGCGCGTTTATGGCTCTATCTGTCATGGATTCGTCTTCGTTGGGGCTGGACATTGATAGTGTGTTAAAAATGTCACTCACATGTTCGCCTGCATAGTGGAGAAGAAGCGCTTTCTGTCGTGCATCGTCAGTAATGTTGATAGCAACTAACAGGTTGCGAAATCGTCCAACCCACTTCTTCCAGCGGACAGCGACATCACCAGCTTCAGGCGAAGGTTCGAAGGCTGGGAATGGAGGCAGGTTGTCGGCCATTTTAGCTCTGAGCACGTGCGTACTTGTGCGAATGTAAGCGTCGAATTAGAACGAATGTTGCGTTTCGCAATACGTTTTGTTTCGTCTGGAACTCGTAAGCGATTTATTTTCCGCGTTTTCCAAATTATCTTCGTCGCCAATGTAATAGTTTGAAACACGTTTATTAAACCGTCTAAATGTGCAACCATTCCTCGTGCCAGTCCGAATCCAACTAGTCTTCTTCCTAGATCTTTCCATAGATCCCCTCTGTGGCCAAGCCACTTATATAGCGCTATTACAATATGTAGAATGAATGACTCCAGGAAACTCAAGACGCTAGTTTTTGGCATGATGGAGGGGAAGAACAAAAGAGGACGCCCTAACAGAGAATGGACAGACGATATCATGACGTGGTGCAGAAACGATTCTTTACAGCACCTGAGCCACATAGCAAGAGAAAGAGACACATGGAAGGAAGTAATAAAGAGCGCATCAAGCACCTACGGGCGATGAACCCATGGTTAATGATGATGATGATGATGAAGCATAATTATTCGTAAATTTTTCTTCATAAAAATAATTAACTAAATGCATTTGTTATGTTAACAAATACGGGATATTTTCCTTGATCCTCGATTATCGCTCTCAAACGAGTCATACGAGTCATACGCCATTAAACAGGAGGCTCTCAACTACAGATTATAGGTCCTTGGAAGTAAAATACGCTATTGCTGATATCCGGTTTCGCTTTTAGCGATTTTCTAAGTATATAGATATTGTTATAAATTAAATTTTCATGTAATTGTTCCGTGACAGCCTTAATTCTGCTGGTTAGTTTCATTGAAGTATGCAATTGAAGCCTTGCGTTACTAGATTACATATGCGATTGCTTTTTTAAAGTTGTATAATATCGAAGTATTACTTTTCTTATTGCATTAGGTGAACCGTTTACGTACGTCGGTTAGCGTAACCGAGTCCCCAATTATTCGACCTTTATAGCATATCGTTTCAGCATTAGAAATGAAGTTCAAATTACGCAACTAAAATTCATGGATATACGACTGGAAAAGTGCTCTGCTAGTTCCGAACTGTCGTTTCATCTTCCGCTTTGCCCGCAACGACATGTTTGCCACATTCTACGTATGGACTTCAGGGTGATCAGGATACACGAAGTGTTGCTGGTGGCCAACTATTGTTATTTTTCCAAAAAAACCATTTTGACCATAACCTTTGAAACTTCACATTAAATTGCATTAAACTTCATGGCCGGAAATTACGACTTCGTGTGTGTAAATGGGTTTCTGGTACAGTCTACAGATATTGGATGAAATGAAAAGAAATGTTGCAATGAAGAGTTGTACATAGTGGTGTGGGTAAAAGTGATAATTGCATAGGCGCCGACTTCACCCAGAGAGAAAGTTCAGTGGGTGCCTGGCACCCAGAAGAATTCGGACCTTAAATTCAATTTTTGTCACAACTAACTAATCTCACAACTTGAGAAGTACAACTACAACAGAAATTTTTGGAGTATTCCTAAAAAAGGTCGTCATATTTTTTGGAGGGATGAATTCCTAAAAAAGTCGTCATTTTTTGGAGGGATGAATTCCAAAAAAGTCGTTAAATTTTTGGGGGGATGAATTCCTGAAAAAAAGGTCGTCAAAATTTTATGAGAGAATTATCTTAAAATATGCACTGGGACCCAGGCACCCAGAGACAAAAGCAAAAGTTGGCACCTATGGATAATTGTATGGTATATTTTGCATAGGATGCAGGGTGAAGTTTAAGCTTTGGAAACAATTTCGTTTCAACATGCCTCGAGTGTGTCATTGTTTCTAATTCACTTTCCAGTTATCACTGGTCCTTCACTGCATTAGGTGGACTGCAAATGTGTGTGATATGCTCGAAAACGAATATGTATTCCAACTTGACAGACATTTATAAAACTACTGGTACACTTATTAAGTGAAGGTACGTGTGTATTTTTAATTTGTGATGTTGAAACAATGTGCTATGATGGTAGAAAAATTGTGGACACAATCGGATCAAACTGAATGCATTTCTGTTTTAGGACAATGTCATCACGAGAACCTCAATCTCTGCTGCAGCAACATGCAGGACGAAATAGTATCAGTTTGGATGGTGCTTGGAATGATCTGCAAGGGGGTATAGTGGATGTATTACAGCACAAGTCAATGACCAAGAAGAGATATCTTGATCTATACAAGTATCCTTAGAATATGGCATGACTGCTTTCATGCAGAATAGTGTGCTTCTTTTTATCAGTAAGTGCTTCCCATTCACGTTCGCCAACCGACCAGTCAGCATGGATCCAGTTCGTCCGTGGGATGCACCGACGTCATCGTGAGAAGGAAAAGGATCACTGGGAGCGTCTGATATCATCCAACGCCAGCGACCCACGGCGGCTTTGGTCGACTTTCAATGACCTGCTCGGCCGTCATCGATCAGCACAATCGCCTGATCCTTCCTTTACTGCATCCGACTACTCGAACTACTTCGCTGCTAAAGTCCAATCGGTTCGCAACAACACCGCTGGTTCTCCTCCGCCAGACTTTCCTACTACCAACCATCGGCTCTCAGTTCTTCACGAGGTTTCCAGTCTTGAGCTG
Organism: Allolobophora icterica; assembly: GCA_963556255.1. Lineage (NCBI taxonomy): Eukaryota > Metazoa > Annelida > Clitellata > Crassiclitellata > Lumbricidae > Allolobophora > Allolobophora icterica. The sequence goes on along the minus strand of OY744609.1, from coordinate 33,880,345 downwards.
CGCAACATCATCTTGGCTTCTGCTGCGAAATCCTGTGAGCTTGACCCCCTCCCTCCTTTTTTGCTCCAGGATTACATTGATGTCCTCCTCCCTTTCCTGACACTACTATGCAACTCCTCGCTCCGTGACGGTACTCTTCCAGCTTCGCAGAAGAGGTCGATTGTTACTCCTATCCTCAAGCAAGCCGGTCTCGACTCTTCGGACCCTGCATACTTCAGGCCCATTGCGAACGTCTCATTTATTTCTAAAATCATCGAGAAATTAGTCGCTCAGCAATTATTGACTTACCTTGATGCTAATAACTTACTTCCTGTCTATCAATCTGGCTTCCGCAAAGGTCATTCTACAGAAACCCTTCTCCTTCGCCTCCTCTCTGATTTCTATGGCGCCATTGATCGCTCCCAAGTCTCCCTTCTTGCACTCTTCGATGTCAGCGCTGCCTTTGACTCGGTCGACCATGACATCCTCCTCAATCGCTTGTCACTATCATTCGGTCTATCTGAAAAGCCCCTTGAGTGGCTAGCCTCCTACCTTTCTGACCGCACCTCATTGGTTGTCTACTGTTCTACCAGGTCCCTCTGGACCCCAGTCCATTTTGGCCTTCCTCAGGGATCAGTTTTGGGTCCCCTCCTCTATATTATCTTCACCTCTGATCTCAGTCGCCTTCTTGCCACTTGTTCTTTGTCCAACCATTTATATGCTGACGATATACAGGCTTACACCCACTGCTTTCCCTCTGACGCCGCCGCTGCAGTCCGCCTCATGTGCCACTCCACTGACTCTTTGACTGCCTGGATGTCTTCCAACCGCCTTCGCTTGAATCCCACTAAGACTCAATATATCTGGCTGGGCACCCCTAGGCAGCTTGCTAAGATTGATCATGCTTGTCTTACTTCTGAGTTCCCCTATATCGTCTTTTCCACCTCCGTCAGAGATCTTGGCGTCATCTTGGATTCAGAACTCACCCTCTCTCCGCATATCTTGCAGCTGAGCCGGGCTTGCTACTTTCAGCTACGACAGCTTCGCGTTGTTTCCCGCTCTCTTTCCCCCCAATCTGCTGCTACTCTCGTTCATGCATTCATTACCTGTCGGCTTGACTACTGCTGCTCCCTCTATATTGGGCTTCCCCTCACTCGACTGAACTGTCTGGAACGCGTATTGCGTTCTGCTGCGCGTTTGATTGGGAGCATACCTAAATTTGGCCATGTTTCTGAATACATGCGTGATGTCCTCCACTGGTTACCACTCTCGCAACGCATTGTCTACCGGGTTGCCTCCATTGTCTGGAAATGTCAGCTTGGCTGTGCTCCCTTCTATCTGCGTGAGCTCTGTTCTCGTGCCTCTGTTCCACCTGGTCACCGCTCTCTTCGCTCTACCACCCGTGGTGATCTCTCTGTTCCTTTTGCACGCACCGCTACTATGCAGCAGCGTGCTTTCTCCGTCGTTGGTCCCAAAATTTGGAATGGGCTTTCTTCTGAGCTGCGGTCTCTTCCTCGAAACTCATCCACCGCTTTCTTCTCTGCTCTAAAGACTTTTCTCTTTCGCCGGGGTTGGGCTGGGAGCGCCTCTGAATAGATTCCTTGAAGGGGCGCTATATAAATGTTTGATTGATTGATTGATTGATTATGTTTTGGAATGTTGAACTGTCATCCAGGGTTCAGGACTAGAAGTTCTTCCAGGGCAGAAAGATAGTTTGGGATTTTTATACAAGTAGGGCCCTTCAACGAGCTCTGTTATAAAATTGTAATTGTAATTTGACATTTATACAGCGCCGTTTCAAGAAAATTACGCACCTAACCCGAACCAGTGAAATCACTGTCAAGTAGTGCAGACTTTAGGCGCTTGCGAAACTGTTAAAGGGACAAACTGAGGAGCTCGAGTTGCAGCTCTTGAGAAAGGTGATTGCAGCTGGTGGTCCAAACACAGGGAAAGCTTCTGAAGCCAGAGCTGTAGAATATGCATACGAGGGACAGTCTGGAATCGATGGGCAGGTGACTGATGGGTGCACCGATCAGGGACCAAGAAGACTGAAATGCAGAATTCCCTAGGGTTTGATGGAGCAGAGCCAACTAATCAAATGCGGATAAGGGTTAGGATCTTTAACTGAATATGCTGCTGTATCGGGAGACAGTGCAAAGTATCGGCATAACGGAAGCTATATAGCTAAACTTGGGAACACCTCCAACAAGACGGGCAGTGACATTAAAAACAGACTGAAGCTTCGAAATATTAGCTTGTGAAAGTCCAGCAAAAATGGCATTGCCAAAGTCCACTCTGGTGCAGATAAGGGCATGAATTAAAGTAGTAAGGGGCCGTCCACATTATTATGTATGCAATGAGGGGGGTCGGGGGTCGGATTTTGGCGATTTTGCTTACGGGTGCGAACGGGTGGGGGGGGGAGGGGAGACAAAAGTGTACGTACGCAAAATAAATTTCTAATTATGATGTCCACATTAGCCTATTTATAACTGTATTGTCCTATGGTCGTCCGATGGCATTTTATTACATTATATAAAAGCTATGTGCAGTTATTCTGTTCTGTGAATGAGACACCTATAATTTGTCTATATTGGCCCTCACTCATCCTTCAATCTGGTCTAAAGTGCAGACAGTTGGGCTGCCTGGAGCTGTCGAGACACTTTCTGCAGCTGGTCTTCGGGGGGGGTTGCGTCAAGCGTACGTACGCAGGGGGGTGTGGAAGAAAGTACGCTTGCGAACGGGGGGGGCGAGGGGGTCCAATTTTCCCGGATTTTTGCGTACGTAATATATGGATGGCCCCTAACTGCATCAAAGGAGAGGTAGCAGCCGATAGTATGAATCTGACACAGGTGGCAGGAGCAGCAGGTACTGTTGACATGATCAGAGATCCTGGTGTAGGACATCTCCAAGATCTTGGACTGTGGAAGAGTAAAGAATGTCCGGAAACCTCTGGTGGAAAGACAACATATCGATCTTAGCAAGCCGAGCATGATTTGGATCTTATTACAGTTTAATCGGAGGCAGTTGGAGGACATCCAGAGATTAAGGGCAGATGTTGCATGTAGGGTTGTTAATATTGTTTTTTTGGCAAACCGATTATCGAGCACCTCTGAATAGGCGCCTGATTTGAGCGCCTCTGAATGAATGAATCGATTGTAGAAATCCGATATTAAAACCGATTATCGTTTTTTTGACCTTCATAGAAATATATTATAAATTATAATATAATGCAAGTTACTTAATGCATTACGTACCGTAACGTACATACAAGCAACGCAGTGTCGACAAGGAATTGTTTATTTTCTACTTAGAGAGTTAAATGTCAAGCTATTAATTATAGCTATTAACCTGGCTATAATGCCTACTTAATGACTGGTCGACTTGCTATTGACGTCAATTAAACAATAAATGTATTCATTGACAAACACACACGGCAAACTTGGGAAGATCATACAAGAAGGGAGGGGACTTGGTACCCAACCTCATGCTGGATAAGACAAATGAAAGTTGCCAACGCTTCATATCTCTCTAGGCTAGCTTAGGGATTGCTGTTCTTGATTTATTTATTTATTTATTCCGGATATTTCTATAGTGCCTCTCGAAGTCAACTACTACTAAGAGGCGCTCCCGACTACAGCATTGGTATACTGTGCCCGGTGTGCCGGAATTTTCACGCCGAAGCGCCACAAGCAATTGCGAGTGAAGGACTTGCCCAAGGTCCGTATGCCAGTCTTGTTGTCAAGACCTTAAACCTCAAGACCAAGACCTTGAACCTCAAGACCAAGACCAAGACCTTGAACCTCGAGACCAAGACCAAGACTTTGAACCTCGAGACCAAGACCTTGAACCTCAAGACCAAGACCAAGACCCAAAAAATTGAAATCAGGTCAAGACTTCTAAAAATTGTAAAGTCGGAATATTCGCTATTTTAATGAAAACATGAGTCTTTTATTTTATTCAAGCAAATTAACTTTAAATGCAAACTACAGAGAAATCCGAATTTGTATTCAAAAGTCCTTCATGCAAACTCTTATACCAAATGCCTTTTGTATTTTATAAACACCATTTCGCTCAGAATTTTCTGACCAAGACGTGTCTGGTGGGCCACATAAAAATTCCGCCATGTGAAAAAATACGTTCTACAGGTGCTGAAGTCGCTGACACACACAGAGTAGCTTTTCAAGCACTGGATGTAAATGTACAGATAGTGAGTCCTTTTGAAATCTTCCCATGGTTTATCATACCGTCTGATACAGAATAACTGTTGCTGCTGCCAATGGGTTTTCCTGACCAACATGACTTGTATCAATCCATAGATATTGGTCGTATGATGCAAGCAGGCTTGATACAGAATTCTTGAGTTCTGTTAAATGACTGTTCATATTAACAGCCGGTCTTGGTCTTGGTCTTGCGAGACCAAGACCAAGACTTTGAACCTCAAGACCAAGACCAAGACCTTGAACCTCAAGACCAAGACCAAGACCTTGAACCTCAAGACCAAGACCAAGACTTTTAAAAACGAACTCGAGTGCACTCGAGACCAAGACCTTGGTCTCGAGGACAACAAGACTGCCGTATGCAGCGGCTAGAGTGGGATTCGAACCTGCAACCCTCCGGTCACAAGGCGCCGAACTTACCACTGGGCCACCACGCCCCACAATACATAGCACAAACAACAACAGTCCAACAGCCAATGTTTCCTTATGGGATACATGGCTTGACAACAAATCATTAAGTTGTGATGCACCAGGATTCAAACCTCAAACACTCTGGCAGAAATCAAACGTTAATATTTTGCCACCATGTCACCCTTCTAAGTTCTGGATTCAAATCCCATTTATTATACAAGAAATATTAATTTAAGAGAATTTCTTTATCACCGCCCTTCATTTTTAAAGAGTTGGATCTTCACATCATGAAATAGGGATTTTTTAGTTAATAGTAAAAATTAAAGTCTGAAGACTTCCTTCTCTGGCATAGCTACAATGTGCTACATGTATAGCATGGGGAGACATTCCATGTAAGTTTGAATGTGGAATGATTCATGAAAATCTACTGTTGCAGTGCAGCGCACTTGGCACCTGCAGCATTGATATTGATTTTTTTATTCAAGGAAGTCAAATTGATTAACAAAGCAGTTGATTACTTATTCAAATATTTAATCTTGCCTTCTTAACAAATTGATCAGTTTGGTCTACCAGTATTGCACTAGTTGCTCTGTGACCACAACGTCGGAAAACTATCGACAGCGGGAGCTGAGATCTACAGAATTTCTGGGCCAGCAGCTGTACGGACATCTCACCTCCTTTCTCCAGGAGTACCTGCGCAATAAATCTAAGGTTGGTTGCTTGTATTCCATTAAAATTTGTGATCCGCAGACTATAGTTTGAAGGTGAAATTGTCATTGACGCTCTGCATTATTACAGTTATTACAGTTCACAACCTCTGTTGTGAAAATGTTTGTCGTAAAAAGTTGGAAAAAGTTTAACTACTTTTTTTACTTTAGTTAGCTAATTTCCTTAATCAGCTGCCAACTTTAGTTAAACTTTTTTTTTAGTTGGAAAATAGTTTTAGTTTAACTAAACAAATGCTATTTTTCAACTAAAAAAATAGTTTAGTGCCCATCACTGAAGATTTGTCAACTACACATTTGTGCAAAGGTAGGCAATACATATACATAACTGTTAAACCTAGCTGGTAGAGTCATTAAGCTGCGCACATGTTGTGTGGCCCCAACAGAGTGCTTCCCATTGGCCTCGTGTTAACAGTGTTTCACTGTATTTATTTATTTGATGCACTGTTTAACATGCCTTATAGTCAATAGTCTTTGCTGTTTTTTAATAACAGTTTCAAGTTTTTTGTCTTATTATGTTTTGCAGGAGGGCTCTGATAAAAGGGACGATGGTGTTCTGGCATTCTACTCAGACGTCTGGAAATATTTTACATTTTCCAGTCAAGTTATTCACAACATATTTCTTTATCTCAATCGTCACTGGGTGCGGAGAGAAATGGAGGATGGAAACAAGAAAATCTTTGAAATCTATTCAGTTAGTGATTGTCCAATGTATATTTGCATCTGAACATTTGTATAAGACTTTGTAAAGACCTAACAAAGATGCTGTTAACAGATAAAAAGATAAATATTGAATGGAACTTAAGTTGCATCCATGTGCAGCCAGGTTGAATGTCATACCTTAGAACTGAACCCAACCATACCATGCATGTTATTTGTTTTTCACATGTCACTGGGTCAAGTTGGTCATTAATCGACTTCTGCATCATTTGGTGGATTATTTTGTTTAAATGTGGAATTTGCTCAGTAATAATTTCTAACATGTTATAGTTTACTGTTTTATTTTGTGCACATGTAATCTTCTCCTACATACCGGTAACTGATTCAAAAAGGCCCATCCTTTCTAAGGTGTGATCGAGTTGGGTGTATATAGACAGTGCAGTGTGATAATAACAATAACAAGAACTTAATATTCCCAGTGATTAAAGTGAAAGATCGAACCAGAATGTTCTGAAGGACTCGCTGCAGAATGGTTTGTTTTTTTGCAGCAGTGACATTATATTTATTATTTGACATTAAAAATGAAGGAGAGTGCAAACACAATTGTAGTTGAGTGCGCAAATGGGGTACACTTGTAGGCCTAACCGTTGTTGATGATTAACAAGTGCTTCATGCATTTCCATCTGATTATTCCTTTCCACTTGCTATCTAAATTCCATTTTTTGCTGTTTCATAGTTTTGCAGTTATTACTTCTGCTGTGGTTATTATTATTGCTATTATTATTATTATTTATTTCTTATTATTACATGGTTGTTGTTGGTATTATTATTATTATTACTACTACTACTAGCTGTAACCCGTGAAAAATCACGGTACATAAATTTAGTTTAGAAACTTTAATGTGTTTGAGAGTAAATATGTAAAAAATAGTCAGCGCATATGCCAAAATTATGGGAAACTGACGTCGTCACATTGTAATTGGGAGGTGGGAATCACTGGGGCTGACTTAGCCGGTGTGAGTGAGGGAGGATGCAGGAGGGAGGAGGGAGGCCTGCCCCACCCTCCCTCCATTCCTCCCTCACTGACCCTAACCGTTGGCTGACTGGTATGAGCTGAGATGGTTGGGATAATAATCCCATAGTCAGATGGGACATTGGAAATTATATTGTTATATTCTTATTATGTTTTCTATTATTAATTATTATTGCTTATTATTGTCATTATGGTTGTTATTATTATTATTATTATTATTATTATTGCTGTTATCATTACTATTATTACTGTTACTATTTTGGTTACTATTATTGCTACTATTATTGATGATGTAATTACTATCGCTTTTAAAAAATCAGGTAAGAAAAATTAAGGTGCAAAAAGCTGTTAAACTTGAAATAGGGGCCAAGTCATGTATAAGCTTTTAACTTTTTGTCTTGCTTCTGTTGCACTTTTCCTGTCAGATTGTGTTCGATGCTGTAGTGTTTCCAGGTGCAGTAAAACATTATGTTATGCTATGTTAACCCCAATCTACTGTTGCAGCACTATGTTACCATTACATTTTTACCATGGTGAGTTTGCTTTATTACTTTGGTTGCTGTCTTGTCAGGAATTACAAAATATTTGCTGTTAAACTGAATGGCAAATGGCTCTTTGATAATTGCAGCTGTCATTAGTGAGCTGGCGTGATCATTTCCTTGGAATGGATAAGACAACTGTACAACCACTTGAGGCCATTGTCAGGTCTGCTTTCCTCAGACTCATTGAATGTGAACGAAATGGAAAAGCAATCGAATCCAAGTTCATTCAGTGCATTGTTCAATCATATGGTTAGCAAGAATTTCTTGAATCTGCATGAAATTTTGTCTTGAGTCTTCTTTATAGAATATTTGCTGATTTTCCCAACACTCCGTTTTCTTTAACTGTCAAGTTTTAATTTAGAAAGCTGCTTGTTGCTGTGAAATTCCATGAACTTTAATTTAATATAAGAGATTTAGATCTTCTATAAAAATTTCTTTTAATTTTCCAAACGTTCAGTTTTTTGCTGTAGCTGTAATTTAGTATAAGCAGAGATTGATGAGCAATTAATATAGCAACCTTTGCATATTGATTTACATTGTAGTCCAGTGACAGTTTACTAATTCATTTGCATTTCACCTGAGCAGTCAGGATGTGAATCCTGGTGTAGTGTGTGAAATTGAAAATATTGTCAACCTAGCAGTTGGTGAGGAAACTTATTTCTTGTATTTTTTAGTTGAACTTGGTGTTGAAAACTCGTCAAGTAGCCGAGGTCGCATTCTAACCTTCTACAAAGAGAATTTTGAGAAGCATTTCTTTCGTGAAACACAAGATTACTTTCAAAAAGAGAGCTCTGAGTTCCTGAGTAAAAATACTGTAACGAAATATGTTGCAAAGGTAAGTATTGTGGCCTCTAGTAAGTACCAGATACTTTGTTGTTTATCTGGGCAGGCTGTAAGCATGACTGTGTGCTGTGAGTGCTAGATTGGCTCACTGTAACTCATTGTCTTAAAAACAGTACAGAAGAATACAGCAGTCTCTGAATAAACATAAACTTTCTGTCATGGATAGGAATTAGAGCTGTACCGATGCATCGGGAGCATTCGTAATCGGGCCGATTATTAGAGGAATCGGCATAATCGGTATCGGCGAAAAAGTATCGGCGCCGATGCAAATTATTTTACAGTTGACTTTTTTGCACAATAATAGTTACAAATAGAAAAATGAGCACAAATATCTATGTTTTGTTTCTCATTATTGATTTATATTTAGCATTTCACTACTTAGCAGACACCGTAGAAACCAAGGACCTATTATTATACACAGGACTGGAAACTCTTTGATAGCCCTTATACAACGTCGTATGAGTAGTTTTTGGGCGATTATAAAATAATCGGCTTCATACGCGGTATCGGCTATTACAATAATCGGCTATTCGCGGTATCGGAATAATCGGCAAAAAGCCTTATCGGTACAGCTCTAATAGGAATTCTACATGTGTAAGAGTATAAGAGACCTCCAGCTATACAAGCACTATTCAGCAACAGTTGAACTTCTAATTCTTGTAGGACTTTCATTTTGGCTAGGATTTGAGAAGTTCATAGGTCAGTTAGGATGGACTTTAGTCCTAGAAGTTGCTACATAAATTTCCAGATCTCTTCATATATGTGACTGCCTGGGAAAACACTCAGTTATTGTTCGGGAAATGCACTCAGAAAGCAAGTCCTCTAGCACAAAATGGATCAAAATGAGTTTATTGCATATTTATATTCCACATGTTAGCTATCACATTGTAAGTCCCTATTTACAGTTTTTGTGTATAGGTATTGTTATTTTACTGTGATCCTCTTCAACAGGTTTCACCTATCCCTTAGTGCTCTATATCTGAAGTCATTTGCACTGATTATTTTTATGCAAATAATGTAAGCATATAAATATTTGTCTTAAGCAATTCTTTTTATTGAGATTTTGTTGATGACATCCTTAAACGTGTATGAATATGCTCCAATTGTACTTTATTCATAAACCTTCCCTACCCATAGATACAACATCTTAGGTCGAGCCGTAGTTTTGGTGCACATTAACTCTTCGTTAAACCTTTTTGAATTTTGTGCTATTTTGTAATAGAAATGTGCTGTTTTGCTTACTTATTCAGCAATTCCAACCCAATCCATTTCTGTGTCAAGCATGGTTTGATTTCTTCTGACTTTGAGGGTGTTTTTGGGCACAGTCATATATAGTTAGTAAAAAGAGCATAAAAAATTAGACGGAATAGTTCTGTAAAATGAGGTGTATACTGTATAGCCAATGAAACCAGTTATTTTGCTCTATTTCTGTGATATTTCTATTTTATTATGATGTTTTGAAATTTTTCAGGGCAGCAGAGTATTTTGAAATGCTTTTGTTGTTCTGATTGATTGTTTGGCATTGTGTTTGCTGTGACTAGGCGGATGGTCGTCTAACTGAGGAGAAGAGCCGTGCTGAGCGTTTGCTTCATGAAACAACATTGGCTCCTTTGATCGCACTTTGTGAAAAGATTCTCATTGCTCAGTATCTACAGCGATTCTATGAAGAGTTTCAGCTTCTTCTTAACGATGAGAGAACAGATGGTTTGTGTTCTAGTGTAAAATGATTAAACACTTTTGGGTTGAGGTTGGGTTAATTAATTAACTGTACATCTGGGTCAGATATGAGTTTTATGGTGGTGCAGCACAATATTGATCCATGTGTTCATTCTACATCTCCTGATTACTGCAGTGCAATTCTTGCAGATCTTTTCAAGTTCTGGTTGATCTACTGGAAGAATAAGTACAATTTAGGACAGTTTGAAAATGTTTGCTGAATGGAGTCAAATGCTACAATACTTATGCATAGTCGAAGACTGTTTGAAGAGCATGGTTTAAGACAAGATATGTCACAATGAGCGCAAACTGATGCATGGAATCACTTGTTTTACATAACTTCTTGTACAGCAGAACACAACAATCACTGGTCCAGTTGACTAGAGACTAGAACAGCGTTTCTCAAACTTTTATGGCCAGGGAACCCTTGTCATCTTTTCAAATTATGGCAGAACCCCATATCAAAGCTCAAAACAGTATTCTCACAATCGTATGAATAAATATGCCGATGACACTTACCTGTTAGTACCAGCCAAAAACAGTAACACAATCAGGGAAGAGTTGGACCATGTAGCAGAGCTGCAATCTGAGCCTTAACCAAAGCAAGACACAGGAGATGATAGTTCGTCATCCAGAGAGGGGGCAGGAGGACGCACCTGCAGAGATGCCGGAACTTCGGCGGGTCCAGAGTATGAAGATTCTGGGAGTCGTAATGACTGAAACCCACTTTGGGAAACGCTGGAGTAGAACACAGAGCTCATGATGTATTGAGTAGTAAGGTTCCGCACCAGGAGGAGACTTTTGGACATTGTTTTATCGTCTTAGTCTCTAAAGTATAAGAACAATTTATGATGGATCAATGGTCAGATCATCATGCTTAAATACCCACTACCCACTTGCTTATCAACATTGAGAATAGCAGCATCATGACACCTGTTTTTACAGCTAACTTCATTCGCAACAAGTTAGGAATCATTTTCTTTATTTCATCAACCAATGATCAATTACATTTTGTTTGTGTAGAAATAGATCTTATAGGCCATTGAAGCAGAAAAGTCTGACGTCACTTCTTTGTCATCGACTTGTGCAGTAGCTAGGAAATGGTGACTCTATTTCAAGGCAGATCAAGCTGTAACTCCAGATTAAAAAGTTTCTGCTTATTTTACATAACAACAGTGGTATCTGACACATACATTATATAGCACAACTTGACATTTGCAGAAGCACTTCCAGTCCAGCTTTCACAAAATAGTTTAGTTCCTAAGCATTGCTGATAATGCATGTAGTGTTCCTGGTCAGTAAAAGACGCTGGTTTATAGGAAGACTGTTTCAGATAGGTGGTCCTGCAGCTGCAAAGCCTTAGCACTGCACTGTGGACGTTGGTAAAAAGATGACACCAGTTTGCTCCAAGTCCTTGTTTAGTTGACAGGCAAAAATCTGCAAATATAACATTATAACTTGTTTTGAGTTTTATGGACAACTTGAAGCCTGGTAATGGCTTCATTCACACCAACATAAGTTACACCCAGTGTCAGCATGGGCTGGCGGGCATTGCATGTGGGCGACGGGTTGGTGTGATTTTGGAGTGTTTCGTGCATGCAAAATGGCAAGAACATTGGGAGCATTTGGCAATTGGAGGTGACCGAGAGAGTGAATGTGAATGCGAAGTGTGAGTTATCAGTTAAGTGTAAGTTATCAGTCTTTGTTCGATTCACATGCTCGTATGTGTATGTCAACAATGTTTAAGCTGTATTATTGGATTAATCATTGTAAATAATAATAACTAGAAAACTTAAGGACTGTGTGTGTATTGCTTAAGTTGCACTATGCTACGTAACTGACGAGTTGACAGTGCAAGATCCAATAATTTGGCAGCTTTGGAGGAAAGTCGAGAGGCAGCCATTTTGTTTATTCAAGATGTTCGACAGATGTACAAGCTCTTGACTGGAAAGGTTTAGCCCCAGTTTGTTTGTTGGTTGGCAGTCAAACCTCTGCAACTCTGTTATTGCCTTTGAGAGTTTCTTATAAGGCACTACACGAATGTTCAGATAAATATATGTTGGTCAGAGGTTTGGGTTGTTTGTGGATGCCTTGATTTGATCCACTGACGTAATATATTGCTGCTTTATCTATTGCAGATATTGCTCGCATGTACAGACTTGTGTCTAGAGTGAAAGAAAGTGCTATGCCTATGAAAGAAATCTTACAAGAACACATAAAAAAACAAGGCCTAAGTGCAATTGAGTCGATTAAAGACCGAGCCCAGACAGTAAGTTCTGCTTTTATGCTCAATGCATACCAGATTTATTTGTACCACATATATATTGTATATATATATGTACAAAATAAACTTGTTATATATAATGTATATACAAGGGCATAACTTGGTTCCAAAGAGTGGTGGTGTCCATTCCCCTTGATATGACACTGTCAACTACAACAATTGATGTCAACAATTTATGCAATATAGATCAGTAAGTAAGTAAGCTAACAGGAAGGCATCAATCATCATTGAGTAGTTAAGTATGCGAGAATACTTCTTCTTTCCGTCCATGGGCTCATCACCCATTGGTGTCAATTTCGTGTCCCGCTGTCTTTCTCCACTCGCTTCGCATCTTGTGCCACCATTTTCAGTTGTTGCACATCCAGTTTGCACTAGTCATTGTTTGGTGTACCTCTAATTTCCGTGCCATCAATCATTCTGTACACCAGTGCTTCTCAAAGTTTCTGATGCTGTGAACCGATAATTGTTTGACCAGCCTTACTGCAGACCAGTGCTCTTCAATATCAGCTTACATATATATGTATGACATGCTATAGGACCCCCTAATAATATTTGGATTTCACAATATTGTTACTGTTTATTACAACTATAGTTTTGTTAATGTTGCATGTTTAAAACCATTTATGATGTGTGAACACTGTGTCAAGTTTACATTTCTTATGGTTATACACTGCATGGCATATATATTTTAATATTTTATTTGAATACAATCAAAATTGTGATTCTGCTTATCATTCTGAGACCTGGTACCCAATCACTTAAGGACTGGTACCAGGCTGCAGACCACAGTTTGAGTAGCAGTGCTGTACACTACCTGTTTAATCAGTTTGGTATTGGCCATCCTACAGATATGTCCAAAGAAATATTGAGCTTCTTTTCCATTATTTGTTGCATGATTTTCTGGTGGAATGCACTCTTCTTCAGATTTCTTTATTTGATATGCTGCTATCTTATGCATAGTATCCTGTAATACTCACTTTACAATTTAAACTCAATTAATTGTGTAGGGCTTTGGTATTGGTCGTATTCCGCATTACTTGTAGTTCAAACCTCTCAATGGTTAGTTTGTGTGTAGGCATTTCCATAATATCATTAAGTTCACAACTGTTCACTTTGAATTATAATAATTAATATAAAGTTCAGATGGTTACTAGACTTGACTATCAATCCAAGCCTAAACATCAAATAGTTCTGACAATATAAGTTTGACTTAGCCTACTTAGACCAGCTTCAATGATCTAAACTATGTTTTTATATTAGTATGCCTCTCTAACATTCCCTTCAGTAGTAGTAATTCTTCGTAGAAATGATTGTCACTGCCATGATCTGTAACTTGCTTTGCATGGTTGAATTTGCCGATTAAACAATCAACAGTGATTCTCAACTGCAGTATTAATCATTCCTTCAGAGTTCGACTATTGAAAACAAGACTGCTTTTTCTTAGCATACTTTGCACTTATAGAGCTTAACTTTTGATAACTTCCAGTATGCTTCAGGTAAGCCAGCGACACCGCAATGCTTTTTCCGTTTGAAGTCTAAGTTCATAGTTAACAACTCTATTAACTTGCTAATCGACAGAACAGATTCACTGCTGTCCCCTTCCTCGATTATCTAATCATATCATCGAATATTTACCAATTTACCCATTTAATCGATCTGATGTAATGTAAATTGTTTGCTTATTATGACTGTTATTATTGTAATAAAACTCAGAGGATTATATTCAAAGGATGTTGCAAAAAATGTATTAATTAGAGCATAATCAGGGATGGCTAGTCTTCAGTTATGTCCAGCTTGATAAGCAGCTGTTGTCATCATTGATGAATAATGCTGTTGTTGCTTGTAAGTGTTCAGATTGTTTCTTACCAACTGTTCATCTGTCATCTTTTGTGTTTACAGGAACCACAGACGTATGCACGAGAACTTCTGAGAATCTTAAACACATACAAAGCAATGGTCATGAAAGCATTTTCTAATGAACCATTGTTTGTCCAAGCATTGGATGAGGTATCTTGCCTTCATTTTGTTCTATATCTGTTTGTTATCTAGTTTTCATTAATCATGAAAATTAATAACATTTTCATGATTTGATTATAATCTAAAGCAAATATCTGGTGTCCTTATTAGAGCCTGCCAAAGTTACTCTGAAACATATCTTTGCATCCAGTTCTAGTGATGAGTTACTTTTTATGTCAGCTGATGCTTAAGAAGGTTATTTCATCAGTATATCATAGTTTCCAGACTATAAGTTGTGGTTTTTACATGAACTTCTAGGGATTTTTTGGTTCGAGATTTCTGCTCTACCTGCACCCTAAAGCCAAGTTTATTTTAAGAGATATTTATCATGTAACAGTGTATCTAAAAATTATATACTGGTTGTACCCGGTAGCTGATTTTGCCATGTGCATTTGTTGATGTTCCAACTAGACTAAACATCACAGCTTCATTGATGGTGCATCCAATGTATTGCTTTTACATTCAAATACAATTTTTGCATCACTGCAACTTGGTTGGGTAGTCTGGAAAATATATTAAGCTGCATTTTGTTGTCCATGAATCAGCACCCTACTAGGTGACGTTTTATTGTTTCCTAATAGGCATGCACATGTTTCATTAACAACAATGCCGTGATTAAAGAGGCAAAGAACAAGAACAAGACATCTGAACTCTTGGCACGATACAGCGATCTGCTTCTTAAGAAAAGCTCAAAACTTGTGGAAGAAGGTGAACTGGAGGATGTCTTACAACAAATTGTAAGTTAACTGAATGTACATACACCATTGACCCTTTATGGCGCACTCCGGTATAACATAGTCTCAGTTATATCGCGGTTATGGTCATGGCTATGAAACTGTGAGAAACGTTAATTTCTACTACAGTATGGGCTAACGTTCAATTGTTCTTGCCATAATGATACACAATAACAACTGCACATGGGGCAGGGAGATGGTTGAATGGTAACATGCTGGCACGAAGATTAGAAGGACATGGGTTCAATACCTGCTAGCCCCATAAGGTTGACTCAGCCTTCATTCCCTAGGTGGCGATTGCAAAATGCACAGTAGGACATATGGGTGCCTTTATGGCTGCCATACAGTTAAATTTTACTCCTGTTTAACGTTAAACTTGTTATCGTCTGTTACTACTATCTGATGTAATCTTAATGCGTACTTGTTAGTTTGAATTAATAAACAAAGATTATTATTATTATTATTATTATTAGTATTAGTAGTATTATTAGTATTATTGGAGAATGACTTTGGCAATTCATGTATATTCATATGCTTTTACCAAGTATGACTTTGGCAGAATATTTAGATGCCTTTGCATAGTATTTTCAAACTGTCTGTGTTTTATGAATGTTTGTGTGTATCAGAATGATAATATGTGTGCTAAAGTATTTCTGCTATTGACAATGGTATTTCACAGGTAAGATTGCTAGAAAGTAAAACACTGTTATGATAATTCTTGTATATGTAGGGTTTGTTTTCTTAGACATTAATTAGGTGCTACTTTCTGCCGTGAATGTGTGTATGAGTCAAACAACATTTAGCTGTGATTTACGGGTAGTAGCATAAGCTGAAGATGATTGACAGCTGAGGTGCAACTGCTTTTGACAGCTGTGAGCCAACTTATTATTTCAATAAAAGCCGCATTAACCAGAGGGTCAGATCATGGGTGCAACAAAAATCTTAGTGTTAAAGTTAGAAACTATTTATATACTAGTGTATTTTCCCGTCATAATTATGACGTTGGTTAAAATGCTCTGAACGCCGTCGTCAAGACGACCGTCGTCAAGACGACAGTATAGTGACGTCACAAACGGTTTCACAATAGAACAGAAAGGCTTTGTGATGTAGCGTTATACCAGGACAAATTTGCATATAAGGAAACTATATGTATAGATTGCTTAACAACAGTAACAAACAAATTAAGATTCATTAATACAAACAATCCAAGTAAGTAAGTAAAGTAAGCATATTCTTTATAACACCATTAGCAAACACACAATGGGACAGAAGCTAGAAGCATTGATTGTGAAACACTGAAGTAATAATAAATCGAAATAAAAATGATAAAATAAGTAAATAAAAAGCAAGTGTTTTCTTATCATTTATGCAGTAATCAAGCAATGTAAGTGCAAATGTTGATCTCAATTGTACTTTATTGAAGCTCCCTAGCTAAATTAAAATGCATAAGTATGATTAAATTTTAAATATACATTTATGTTGCTATTGCTAATAACCTGACTAAATTCAACCTAACTTCTCCAAGGGATTGTGATTTTTTTATGATTTCATTTGAAGTGACTACAATTTATACCTTAGAAATTTTTCATACATTTTAGCATATTGATAATGGCAGTGCAGAAGTCCTTAGATTAGATTAACCAATTAAAGCGATATTTGGCCACATAATGTGGCTGCCATGCAAAATTTTCATTGCACAAAAAGTTGACCACATGTCATTTTAATCTGCAGAACCCGCAGGTATACACTAATTGTAACACATTCTGTATGCAGAATCTGTATAATGTGTATTTGATATAATGCAGTGGTGGCGTGGGTTGACACCAAGTTAGGCAGTATAATGGATTTGATTGTGTATACATTATTATACCTGCTGGGGAAATTCCTGCAAATGTTAAGGTATTGGAAATTTAACACAAGTAAAAGTAAGGAAATCCAAATAGGGGAAACTGATAAAAGAAATAAATTAGAATGTGGTAAGGAGCAGGTTTTAAAAACAGAAACAAGTTTAAATGTAAATTTTGCGTAGTGTTGGTAGTGACAATGTTTATAATGTTAAAAATAAAGTACCAGGGCTAAGATTTTTACTGACAATATGTTGAACCAAATAAATGAACTTGATAAATCTGTAGCTAAGAGATTTACTGCTGAATGTAGTGTATACTTGTTGGATTTGACTACAGTTTTTGTTTTTAATTCAAGGTTGTTTTGCTGCGATACATTGAGGACAAAGATGTCTTCAACAGATACTATATAAATAGATTTGCAAAACGTCTCATCGACCATCTGTCAACTTCAGAAGAAACTGAGCGCAGCATGATTGCCAAGCTTAAGGTATATATTTTGTGAAGATGTTCATATTCAACTCTGTCACTACTAAGTTTACTACTTAAGGTTGGTATCAGGTAATTGGCATACAAATTTTCACTTGGTTGAGGTGTCTGGCTTGTGAGATAGTTACTGTAGCAGTGCCTGACTCCAGTTTCTGCTGCTATGTCTCCACCATTTTAAAGCGAGTGCTCGGTCAGTTTGATTGTCAGTATATCTGAACGTGATAATTAATTGGTTTGAGCTCATGCCTATAATGCAGAGTGTGTTGGTTCAAGACTTCCTTGACATAGTTACTGTGTAATGACCCTGAGTAAGTTGTTCATTCACATTTGCCTGTTTCACAAAGCGCTAGAATTTGTACTGGGTTTGGCTGGGGTCAAAGGTCCTTGTGGACTTAATGACTTTATTTGTTGTTGAACCATGTAAGCCATTGAGATGCATTTATAGATATTGACGGTTTCAAGCATTTGCAGACTGTAAAGAGACAAAGAAAAAGAAACTCATATTGTAGCTTGTTAGGCACCTTATTCCAAAAAGATGGGCCAACCAAACCAAGCTTCACTGCTTAGGACCAGAGGACAATCACGTAACCTGTGTAGCAGAGCAAAGAAATCTGCAGCCAGGGATGGAAGAAACCAAGACACACTACTACTGGAGATCAGATGGCGCACAGATTAAGAGATTTCTTTCACAAACACATACATAACTAACAAGATAACAAAGCTCAGTGGCTGCACGTTGAAACACAAGCCATAAGTAGTCTTAAGTTGTTACACCTGCATATCATGCAAAAAATCAATTGATATCTATACTGTGCAGCTAATAGGCATTTATATATTGGAAGTTCCTTTTTGTGGGGCGTGGTGGCTCAGTGGTAAGTTTGGCGCCTTGTGACCGGAGGGTTGCAGGTTCGATCCCACTGTAGCCGCTGCGTACGGAGCTTGGGCAAGTCCTTCACTCGCGATTGCTCATGGCGCTTTGGCGTGAAAATTCCGGCACAGTATCAAATGCTGTAGTCGGGAGCGCCTCTGAGTAGTAGTAGACTTGAGCAGGTGCTATAGAAATATCCTAAATAAAAAATAAATAAAAAAAGAATGCTACACACATTATATGTGTGTGTATGTGGTTTACCATAATATGCATTTCTTGCTGATAGTGTGATGTGAAGGCTTGTTGACCTTCTTAGTTGCATCGTAATATAACATTAGAAAATATCTTTGCTTGGGATAGAAATAATTGTGTAGAAACTTTGTCCATAAGTGTTTGAACACTGAAGCTTATCTACCAACTATAAATGTTATATACTTCCCATTTTCACCTTAGACCTATCCGTTGCTCTGTCTCATCTCCAATTTTCACTTCAATTGTCCATATGCAATTGTCTGCTCTAGACTTGACTACTGCAATTCCCTCCTCGTTGGTCTTCCCAAAGTCCGTCTTGCTCCTCTTCAGTCCGTTCTCAATGCTGCTGCTAGATTAATTGCCCGTCTTCCTCGATTCTCTCCTATCACCACCTTTATGGCAGAAGAACTGCACTGGCTCCCGCTTTCTGCCCGCATCCAATTCAAGGTCCTCAT
Source organism: Allolobophora icterica (assembly GCA_963556255.1). Classification (NCBI taxonomy): domain Eukaryota; kingdom Metazoa; phylum Annelida; class Clitellata; order Crassiclitellata; family Lumbricidae; genus Allolobophora; species Allolobophora icterica. The sequence continues at coordinate 33,861,277 of OY744609.1, read as the reverse complement.
CCTTGTCTCTAATGCTCAACTTGGTTTCGCTCCGAAATATTTATGTGACTTAATTCATCACCCTCACTCTGCTGCTTCTCTTCATCCTCTTCGTTCATCTGACCGTTTTGACCTCCTCGTTCCCCATGTCAGGACTTCTCTGGCTCAAACTATGTCTTTTGCTTCCATTGGCCCTGCTCTTTGGAATGAGCTTCCTCCATTCGTTCGTTCTTCTATTCTCTCAGGTAACGTCTCTTCCTCTTTTACCTTTCTTAAAACTTGCTTCTTCTCTCGGGGTCTCTTGCACTGGGAGCGCTTCTGAATGGCCCTCCCGCTAAAAGCGCTTTATAAATATCCGAATACAATACGTTTACACAGTTCATGATTCATACGTCATCAGTCCTGAAGTGTTCTCTAATCCAATGACTTCTGTTATCATAAAGCACAGGGCATCAGTTGATGGTCACTTCAAGTTAAGTCATAGGAATCATAATCCGTTGGAGCAGCCTCCTTGTAAAATCTTATAGGTCATGGCAACCATAAGTCAGGCTACGAATAAGCAAGTTGATATTGGCAAGTCTTAAATTTAAACGTGATTGACATTAATAAGGTGACAGAATGAATAGAACTGGGCATTGAACTCCAAAGCTTTGGTCCCAACATTGAGAATTACGGATGGCATTTGCTGACACTTAGAGGCCTCTGGCTCTGGCTACAGAATTTTGAACTGTTTGCAGTGTGTTTAAATTTTCCTAAAAGAAGTGAGTTCCAGTAGTCAAGTTGGCTGGACACCAGATCAAAAGCTAGTGAAAAAGTAAAACAGTCTGAGGTACTGTATATGAGATCTGATTCTGCAAATATCCTGTATGTGAAATAGAATGGCTTTGCGTGTGAATTGAACAGAAAGGGAAGGGAGGGAAGAATGGGGAGAGGAACAGGGAGAAATAGGGAGCAACGCAGGAGTTTAAACAGAGAGGATAATTTGCCAAACTAACTTGCAAATACACATGATAAGCAAATACCATACATGATCGTAATAACATTACTGTTATTTGAATCATCTTTGCTTGTCTAGTCTAGTCTAAAAAAGTTTCAGGTGATTTTATACCCACTATTTTTTACTGTAATGATGTGAGTTTAAACGTGATTCTGTTTATGAAAAGTTATATTTGATTCCAAAAGGAAATGAGCTTTCATAGTGTATGACTGCTGTGTTTATTTTACAGGAAGCATTTGGAAATACATACACATCCAAGCTGGAAAAGATGTTCCAGGACATTGAACTGAGCAAAGGCCTTAATGAGCGATTTCGAACACACATTGAGACAATGAGCATAAAACCAGAGAGTAAGTTAAGAAGAGCGAAGGATATGGTGCACGAAAGCCCAGAATCCTTCCTTGCACTGATATTACCTACTAATCAGGGCACCTAACTATGCAGCACAGCATAGTCAGGTAGCAGAATATTCTAATGTTTGAACTCTGTCATTCTCTCTACTAAAATCTCTCCCTTATTTAAGCTGTGTTTCCTTCCTACCATGCCCATGCTTCCCTCTACAATAAACTTGTTTCTCTGCCATCTCTTTTCAACAGGTCTCTTCCCTCTGCGTCCTTAATATTTCAACAGCCTTCAATATCATTGATCACAACATCTTACTGCAAAACTTTCAGCCTGTATCTGCTCTTGAACAGTTTCAAGTCTGTCTCCTGCTTTTTCTCCATTGTAAGCCTCATGCCGTTCATGTCCTCTCACTTGTGGTGTTCCACAATGTTCTTTGGTTCATCCTTTACACTACATACTCCACTCAGCTCACTCATTAAAACAACTTCAGTTGACCATCCCATATATGCTGATGATTCCCAACTATTCATCTATTTCTCCAATCCATTTACGTGGATCAATTTCTTGTGGTTACACAAATCTCTCACAGGATGACATCTAATCTCCTGTGCTTGACCCATCTAAAACAAAATTCATATTTATCGCCCTGCATAACCAGCTCAAGAAGGTTCCAGATTCCTCTATTTATGTCAACCTGGACTCTGCATTAGTCCATGGAGCCACTAAGCTCTCAAGTCGAAACCAGTCGCTTAGCTACCAACTGCTAGTGACCTTGTACACTTAATAATTTGCTCATTGTTTTAATCGCGGTTTCCGAGTTTCGACTTGACAAAGACATCAGCAGCAGGACAGAAGCAACACTGGCTTATAAGGTACGAGTCACAGTGCAACAGACTAAGGGGTCATCCATAAAGGACGTCCGCAAAATATGACCTACTTTGGACCCATCCCTCCCCCTTGTCTGCATTTGACCTTACTCTCCCCCCCTCCCTGATTGCGGACATCCACATGCCAAAGCCAATGAACGAAAAGCCAACGTCATTAATAAGCTACCAGTGCTATCTTATTTAAAATCACCTTACTTAAAATGTCAGCCAGTACATGCTATTTAAAATTGAAGAGTAAGCCCACAGTGTTTTAAAGTTCTAACACACGGCATGAGGTTTTAAACAATCACATCACTGTCCTTTTCGTCTGTCTTTGTGAGTAATTGATTGATGCATAAGTAAATGTTGTAACCTGAAACTTCCTGGTCACCTGATTGCCAGAATGTGTTCCTCTTTGTATTTTTGTTCAATGCAAAAGAGCCAGGTTCTGATTTCCTAAAGCCAGTTCAGCTAAATGGTTTTGTGTTTATGTTTGTAGTTGATTTTGGCATTCAGGTGTTGACACAAGGCCAGTGGCCGTATCCTATGTCAGGTCCAGTGGCATTGCCAACCGAAGTGAGTGGTTTTTTGCATTCATCACATGAGTGTGTTCACTCTGAAATGCTTTAACTCATTGATAACTTTTGTCACACTAACCAGGGTGACCTCTTCTTTAAACAAACTGGCCTCTCAAGAGGCAGTCAGTTATAGACTAAGTATTAGTTGTCTTCTGGATGTATCTGTTGTCCTCTTTTAATACTTTAACGACCAGCTGCATTGGTTTCCCATCGCTTTTAGTACTCTCATCGTTAAAGGTTAAGAGCCTTTCAAGGTGCTTCTGGGTAGCAGAGCAAGCTGTTGCTGATGATCACTTAAGGAATGTGTAATTAACATACAGATCTAATAACTTCTATAACAGTGTTATAATACACTAAGGTATTGCTGCCAAGTGAAAGCTATTAGTCTGTTTAGAGAGTTCCAGTCAAGCTCAAAATTTGATTTTGTTTGGTCATGACATTGGATTGAATGCTATTTAACCTAGGATGCAAGAGGTTGTAGTTCTGTTGAAATTGACCCATACGCAAAGTAAAAAGCAAGTGTAATCATTCTTGGAACTTGTTGGATTTTACCACTTGTCCCATTATTCAGAAAATTGCCTTGGGTTATTGAAAAATTGACAAACCATTTTGCATCTCTGTTTATGCATTGCTGTTTTGTATTGGAGCCTCTCTTTTTTCAGGCGAGCGACAATATTGAGCTTCCCACGTTATCTGAGTTGAAAACTTTAAGCCCAGCAATCTTGCTATGGGAAAAACAAAAAGAATATTTATCACAGTACATACTTTCAGTGTCTACCCCAGCTCTACACCTGTCATGGCGCGCAGTGATCACATTCCACTGCAAATCATAAACAAGATGGCCAATGCTAATTAGAATTGTTACTTTGAAGTCTGGAAATATTACAATATTCCTTGGGCATTAAGCATTGTCCTGGACTTTTTAATCTTCTCCCAACATCCTTATTCGACCGTCAACTTAAGAGACTGTCAGTCTAAATTACTGGACTATTTATGATTGATCTGTGATTGTTATTCATTCATTCATTCATTCGAAGATTTATATAGCGCCCTTTCAAGGGAACTACTCAGAGGCGCTCCTGACTCCAGCACGTTCAAATAAGACAGTTTTGAGATTTGCAAGAAATAGGCCGGAGGTGACCCCAGGGCACATGCGGAGCTCTAAGGGGAGTCTATTCCAGACTACCGGGCCCACAACTGAAAAAGCTTGACTTTGCATAGTCTTGGAACGAGCAAATGGAATTAAAAGTACCCCTTTTCCCGCTGAGCGGAGGGAACGTCGGCCTTGGGCACCTGAAACTGTGCAGCAAAGCTCTCGAAGGTAAGCAGGGGCAGGGCCCTGACAACATCGCCATACTAAGGCAGTGATCCTATATTCTATGCGTAAGCGCATAGAAGCCAGTGAAGGACCTCCAGCATATATTTAGAGACTTGGCCATGTTTAGGAATATGCCCAATAAGACGGGCTGCAGAGCGCAGAACTCGCTGTAGACACACTATGCGACTAGATGGAAGACCAAAATAAAACGATGAGCAGTAATCAAGGCGAGCTGTGACGAAGGAGTGAACCAGGGTAGCAGTGGCACTGGGAGTTAGCGAACGAGTAACAGTGCGAAGCTGGCGTAGCTGGTAGTAGCAGTCCCTAGTAAGACGGTGTTTTTGTGGAGCAAAAGTAAGCTCCTGGTCGAGCCAGACACCAAGATCACGGACAAGAGTTGAGAAGGTATAGTTGGGGAATTCAATTGCAAGAGCAATTGATTGTAAACAGCTTATTATTTACAATAATTTAAAATTTTGTTATAAGTTTCTTTTGGTAACCTTACAGGTTTTGACACTTTCTGGTTTTGGGTTTGTTGCATTTGTTGTATAGAATAGGACCAAGTAGGTTGAGCTGTACATTGTACACGTATCCTTTGGGTAGGAAAATTGACCTTGTAAAAGGTGTTGTGTTTCACATTTGTTGAGTCTGGATTTGATTGTTGATCCTGCATAACCACTTTTGTGCAAGGCTCTTGATTAACAGTTTTGTCACCTTGCTTGGATGACTGTTCTGGTTCTTTTGTGAGCCATTTTAATCCTACCATTTTCCTTCACCATCTCTTGAAGGTTATCGTGCTTCTTGTTGTGAGGTCTTTGCTGGTTTGTTGCTGCCTGAAGTGGATGTCTAGTTCTACTTGAGTCATTTCTTGATTGTAAACAGCTTAAGAAATAACACCGTATATTATCCTAAAGCTGGTGTCATAGTACATGTCTCTAGACAACATGCTGTGCAGCGTATTAATAGAATCGGAACAGTGCGTCATCCAGGAGCACATTAACGACTCCACACTGTATAAATTTCAATCAGTGGACTCTGAGCCTTGTACCTCACACTAGGACAAGCTGTAGAACATTTTCTGGGGCGTGTCCAAAGCCTTGCAATACATTGCCGAGTTCTTTGTGTTCTTTAACACTTTAAAAATGAGGTGCATTGGTTTCCCAGTCCCTTCTAGTACACTCTCGATGTTAATGTCATTCAGGTTTAAACTTATGCTTCTGCTTGCATACTCGCAATAGTGTGACCTCTGGTTTCCCTATCTTTTTTTGACTGAGCTTCTTCAATGGATTGGTTTTTTTGACGAGGGTTAACTCGATACAACCTCTGATTGATTCATTGTGTGTTATGATGTAGACATTATAGAAGTCGATAGATTAGATTGAATGCAGTTATCTTGCAGCATGCTGTTGACCAAGGTGGCAAAGTTTGTTGAGCATCGGATTGTTTGCCTCTTTTTGTAGCTTGACATCTGCGTCCAGAGGTTTAAAGGTTTCTATTCGGCTCAACACAGTGGCCGTAAGTTGATCTGGAACTACGCCCAGTCGAGTGGCGACATTAATGGCAACTTCAAAAGAAGATATACTTTAACGGTAAGCAAAAGACTGCAGCTGATGGCCTAGCAGTATTATATCTTATTCCTTTTACACCATTTAGTCTTTCCAAAGCCTTTCTGTCACAGAAGGATTTGATTTTGGTAAACAGAATGTATGACTTGAATTTTTGAGATTTCAGATTATCTCTTCCAATTAATATCATGTCCTAAATATGAAGGAATAAGCATAATTTCCTCCATCTGTTGTTAGAGAAAGAAAAATGACTCTGAGGAACTCAGGTTATCCCAGATTTAATCTTTTCTTGCAGTTTGCTTGGTAGCTGCTGATGATCATGTGTTATGGCTGTATATAAATTTTACATGAGATTAGTTCATTAGTGTACACTGATGCTATGAAGTGTTCAGGATGCTATATTTCTATTTAGTTATATTGATGTTATCACTTTTTTGTCAGCCAGAGACTTAATATTTTGCATTTTTGAAAAGAAGAAATGTTTAATTGTTCACATATCAACATTCTGGATTCTGTTTTAAAAGTCGGGGTTTGTGCAGGTGCAACTGAAAGTTGTGGTAATTTTGATGCAGAGTACATAGTTATAAAACGAAACCTTCACCTCTCTTATATCCATGTCTCAACTTACCATATGGTCATTTAATTTCCTGGTACCAGTTTTTCAGAGATTATTTAGGGACAGTATGATTAAGGCAAGACTTCCAGGTAAGTTACAGTTGGTACATCATTAAAGACAATGCCAGAAAAGTCTGGGTCAAGCAGTAGGTCGTTCCATTTGAGATTGGCAGTACACTGGGCAATTTAAGATTGTCAAGTATGTTAACAACCAAAGGTCAGAGCGTAGTCTTTGTTTCTCTTGTTCCAAGTGTTCGCAGTTGACAGCATCTTTTGAATGTAGAAGCCGCTGGGAGATGAACCATTGATCCTCAGGATTCTGAGCACTTTCAAGCTGACGACAGTAGTAAGAGCTCCTGGACTCGTTTATGAGTTTATTCGTATGTCGGCAGTGATGATGATAACACTATCTGTCCTCTTCAAGGCCTGAACTTTCCATCTGTTACAGGGGGTATGTCATTAAAGGCAGTGCCAGGGAAGTCAGAGTCAAAAGCAGTCGGTCGGTCCACCTGAGATTTGCATATGCTCCTCAGTTTGTCGTGAGCTAAAGTTTCTATGCACTCAGATGACAGCACCTAAAAGTCCTGCGTCGTACAAGGGGATACCTTCGTATCAATATATGCATACATAAATTTCCAGAAACCAGTTTATGGGTGTCTGTGTATGTTCATTTTTAATAAATAGAAGCAGGATATTAGCAGTGAAGAGAATGTACAGGATGGGACTGAGTCCTGGGGACACCAAATTTCACCCTTACCCACTGAGTCTTGGTTTCGCCACGGACAACCAGCTGTGAGCGAGCGGTCAGAGAGGTATGATTTAAACCAAAGAAGAGGAACACCAGAGAGGCCGCAGGGCAGTTCCAGTTGCTGAAGCAGGATCTCATGGTCAACCATGTCGAATGCCGATGAGACATCAAAAAGCGCCAGGAGAGACAGATGAGAGTGATCAAAAGGTACATAAATATCAGACAGCAGGGATAAGACGGCAGTTTCAGTGGAATGGTGGCCCCTGCAGCTAGAGTGGGCGGCCGGCAGAAGCCCAGCTTGCTCAAAGTAGGGGAGTAGCTGGAGTGGAAGTAGTCTTTCAAGGGTCTGTGAGAGGAAAGAAAGATGGGAGATGGGCTGGTAATTCTGACAGGCATTTTGGTCAAGGTTTTGCTTTTTCAGAGTAGGGAAAACAATGGCCTGTTTTTGGTCTATGACTGAAATTGCCTATGCACAAACACATACACAAATAATTAATGTACACAACACTAACTGACCCCACAACACAGATAGCTGATTATTTATTTATAAGTACCGGGTACCAACTTTTCAGATCGTTGTTTTATTTCCTGGTGCCAACTTATGAGATGTCTGTTTTATTTTCATGTCTTGACTTACCATATGGTGTTTAATTTCCAGGTACCAATTTATAAGATGGCTATTTAATTTTCAGGTACCAACTTATCAAATGGCTGTTTTGTTTGTCTTGTTTTAAGTATCAACTCATTTGGTTGTTTTATTTCCAGGTATCAACTTATCAGATGATTGTTTTACTGCAGTTCAACCTTTTTCCTAGCCGTACCCTTGAACAGTTGCAGGATAACACGCAGATTAATGTGGTCAGTAATTTTTCAAATGTGTTTCATATTCTGGCTTTTACTTTTACTAATGGCAAGTTGCAATGGACACCCAGCCCCAGTCATGACATTACACAAAGTAAAATTACAGCTATCGTAAGTAATTTAGAGTGTGCTGATGTCTAATGCACAAGGCTTCAGCCGTTGGTGCACAAAAACCAAGCTGTAATCAGGTCAGCATTCAGAAGACCAGTCCACTAAGACAAAGCGGAAGCCTGTGGTGGGTAAGCAGTTTGAAAAGGTGAGTCTGAAACAGGCCTTTAGCCAGAAATACACAGTAGCCCGTCCAAAAGCATTGGAAGTCGTGACCGACTGACACCTCCAGCATACGAAATCGCGACCGCCCGAAGTCCTGCCACCATACAAGTCCAGTTTTCAATTCGTAAAGAACCTGACTCAGGAACTTATGGTAGATAATATGAGGGTTATAAATTATAAAATGAAGCTGTGAAGAATTTATACAATCAGACTCTAACGTGTAAGTGGTTTTTTGAGTTCAACTGAAACATGATAATTTTACAGGAAGATCTGCAGCAGGTTGTACGAATACTTTTAAAGATGAAGATATTACTTGGAGAAGACATTCCTCAGAATGAAACTGAAACTATACCTAACACAGCCGTACTGAGACTTTACCAGCAGTTTCAACAGTAAGAATTGTAATATCTTGTACCACAGATATTATTGCAACTTATGCAGTTTTTTACCATTCTGATGTATTGCATTGCACCAGCTCTGCATCCTTCAATCAGCACCTAACCAAAGGATTCATTGATCTGTGTTGCATTTACATCTGAGATTGAACCTGCATGCAGAAGTTAAGAGCAAACAGATTAGCCACTCTTCTGTGTATGCAGTTCAGATGGTGCTATCATTTGGCTTTGCTTCTTGCACGTGTCTAAAAGGTGCAACACGGTAGCCATTGGGTTTGAGAGCTCATGGTGTAACACGGCGTGTGAGGTTTCCAAGTTCATCTGAGACAGTTACTGTGGAGAGACCTTGAGCAAGTCCTTCATGCACAGGACAGTGGCAGCGCCAGACAATTTTTATAACCAGGGCATAGCCAGGGCAGTCATACAAGTAACCAGTGCAGCAGTGTTTAATCTAGACACCTTTTGGGGAAATTCCCCCCCCCCCCACCAGGATTTATGTTCCCCCCAGAGGCCAGAGAGAAATAAAAATATATGAACTGTTATATGTTATTCCTGAAAAAGGTCATCGACTTTTCTTAGACGAATTCCTAAAAGAAGGTCATCAAATTTTTGCAACCGCCCTTCAGACGCTCGTTGGTACCCCACAAACCTTGTTTCCGCCCCCCCAGAAGAGGGGAACTAGATTAAACACTGCCAGTGCAGAGGGCGATTTATGCCCCGAATAAATCATGGATAGGGCAAAAATTCTGGCAGGGCAACAACCAGGGCAGAGGCTTTTTTACCAGGGCATTTGCCCTGGCTCGCCCTGGTGTAGCGCTGCCCCTGTCACAGGACCATTGATTGGTGCACTGTAATTAGACAGCAGTGCAGCAGAACCACAGAAATACATAAATAAATAATGCATACAGATATTTAATAATGAAGATGACTGATGTTGATTATTACAGCAAAAAGGTTCGCTTAAACTTGAATATTCCATTGCGAATTGAGGCAAAACAAGAAGAGGAGGCCACTAATCGCATCATTGAAGATGAACGTAGATATGAGACGGAGGTTAGAATACCAGTATCTTATTCAAAAATAAATCTCTTTTACCTTACATGACACTTACCGTAGGTAGTACCCGGAGTCAGTCGCTAAGGAGTTACCGACTGACTTGATGAGTTAGCGACTGACTTAGTGACTCAGTCGACTAAGTCGCATGCTTATCGACTGACTAAGTCGCTTAGACTTATCGACTGACTTAGCGACTTGCTATCGACTTCTCAGGTAATCGGGTACGTCTAATGGACATACCTGATTACCTAACAATATAATGCATTTTACCGCATACTGTACTGACCGTACCATCACTTCCATGGGCATTAGATGGGACCCATATGGACTCTATACAGGTCCGATATGGGAGTATGGGCTCTGCTCCATGTGAGCATGCTGACAGAGGACAGACCGACGACTGTAAAAATTAATGTTGGTGTGAATTCGTGTAATTGAGCGCTTGATAAATTGAATGAAGCGAGGAGGATTTATAGCAGCACCCGATCTTACGGCCAGCCAGTTGGTGGAAACTGCTGATGCGTGCCTCTTTCAGGCAGTAGCAGAGCTAGAATCATGTACTCTGGCATTTATCAGGCCTACCAGTGTGAGAATTTTAGAAAAAAAGACTGGGAGTTTAGACTTTGATCAACGTGGAGTTGAATATTTTATTTGTATTTTCTAAACTGAAGTCAGCGAAATTTGAAAACAGCAGATTTCAACGCTAGCAGTTTTGCAAGTCAAACTCGAATCAAAATTAATTCCTTTGTTAAGAAAATTCAAAAATAAATACATGATATACCATGGAAATTTCTTCACTTAGTCAGATATTCAGAATCAAATAATGCTAAATCAGACCACAACTGAGGGTGTTGGAAACGGTTCAAACTACCCCCTGAGGTGTGCAATGAAGACTTAACTTTGAGGTCCAAAGAAAGACTAGGGGTTGAACCTCCCAACACCTGACACTTCTCACCCTGCTTATTCCCCCTCTTCGTAATCATCAACACCGTCTTTATAATAGAATGCATAAATTCACTCTACCAAAAAAAGACAACGACTATATCCCCGTATTCTCTATAAGAACTCTTACTAATAGAGAAAACTCTATTTATAATGTACCACGTTTGAGCATGTCAGCATGTTTTCTTCAATAAGCGAATATTGTATTGTACTGTAAGTGTTGCTCATGTCCTGCTGCTGATGTCTTTGTCAAATCGAAACTTGGAAACCATGATTAAAACAACAAGCAAAATATTAAGTGAACGAAGTCGCTAGCAGTCGATAGCTTAGCCACTGGTTTCAACTTTAGGGATTAACGGTGGCGGCGGATGGCGGCGGCGCCGGGGACTAACTGTAGGTACTGTGCAATTACACATCTGGACATTGCGCAGTGTTTTTTCAAGAACTTGTCAAAGATACTCTTCACTAACCTTAATGATTTGAAGTTAGGTAAGACAGAATGCTTTGTCTTTGGCAAACTGTGACCAAATAACAGGAGAGCCTTCACTGGCAGGATGTTGTACATGCATTGTACCTGACCACTTGTGTTGTGCTCATGTTTTACAATTAGCACTTTAATCTGAGTACTGATTACTGAATACTGAATCGAATTACAGTGTTAATTGTAAAACATGAACACAACACAACTGGTCAAGTACTGTGCATGTACAACATCTCAGCTGCATTTAGAATGAGCAATGTGGACTGCTATAGAAGACTCATAGCATTTTTATCCTCTTCACCAGCGGTAATCCTTCCTTCTGAGAACTCGACTCCATAAGAGTTCTTCTCTGATTCCACAGCACACGTCTCCAGCACCAGACCCACCATCAACAATGGGCTACGTTCAAATAATTAACCTCATAAGAATACCTTGAATACAGGGGATCAAAATACACCAAAACTGCATATTAATCAACGACCAAAATGCTCTATCTCACAATTTTAACCATATCAACTTCAACATGTACTCGTGGTACAACTTAAATATATCAAGAGTAAGCCAAGCAGTCAACAAAACATTTATCAAATGTTGCTCTATCTCTACGCGATAGCCCTTATAGAATGTTCATATATGACTTGGGAATAACTTGCACCCTATAAAAAGAAACTCTTATGCTGTAAACTTTGAGTAGCCTATAACAGTCCACTTTATATGCATTTATCTAGTCTTTGAATAAGCTTCAGAACATTTTGGCCATATATACATTGTTATAAGGAACCCTAAAGAAAGGCTCACTACTAGTGTGGTCCAAAAAAATTAAGTTTTAGCTAGAAACCAGGCCACCCTCTCAGTTTTTTACACCTGTCAATAGTATTATTGAGACAAAATTTCAGCTTCTTATTCCAACTGGAAGATGGTACTCAATGACATATAAATATTTATATGTCATTACCATATATGTCATTACCATATAGTAGTATTTGCTGTAAATCTCGATGCCATATAACTTGGTCAACATTTATCATGGAGATGAGCTTGAAATAGTTTCTGTTGTGTTATCAGACTTACTTACTTACTGGTACTTGAAACAAAAAAGTGTACAGTTCTTGTTGAAGGTCATGGTGCCTACTTCCTGTGTTTTGGGCTGACATGTTTTCAGAAGTGAATTTTTACATTACAATTGCTGCAGCGCTTGGCTGTGGTCCTTCTGCCCTGCCACTTTCGCGTAACAGAGTGCATAAGAAAGTCAGGATATGACAATGACAATGACAATGACAAATCATTTATTGAAACCATAACTCAAAGCAAAACATGATTACGTCTTACAACATAAACGGGTGACAAAAGGAAGTCCCTAAAGGGATGAACTCCCGCTTCCAGGGACATCTTATTGCCAAGATTATTAACGTGGCGCAAAAACCAAACTTAAAGTCTTAACCAATTCCTCTAAAAATAAGAAAAACGGGAAAATCCACTTATCTTAACTATACTGCCGACTCTTGGGCAGTTAGAAAGAGAAACCAGAGAAATAAGGATGAAAAAGAAAACTGTAAATGGAAGGAGGAGAACAAAGTAATCCGAAGATTCATCGGAAGGTCGATACTCACGGGAGACTCAAACGCGAGGGAACACACACCAAAACTCGGGGGGAGGGCAATATAATTCATCATCCCCGAGGGATATAAAGCAAAAAACAATAGTCCAACGTCTATAGAAAGTAAGTGCTAGCTATCAATGATAATAAGGTGTTGTCGCAGTAATTTTTTAAATAGCAAAAAAGATCCCACTTGTGTAAGGGAAGGAGGCAAGCCGTTCCACACTTGTGGGCCCGTGACCGCAATACAAAATTTCCTGGTGTTTGTACGCGCCCAACCTGGCCTATAATTACCAGCCGTCCTCGTGTTGTGGTGGTGGATGTCAGAGCCCACATTAAAGGAAATTTTGAAATTGGTAGGCAAGAGATTTCTTGAGAGTTTATACATGAATAGGCCAATCTGGTATTTCTTTATTTGTTCAAGTTTTAGGATCTTATAATTAATAAAAATGGGATAAGTGTGAGAGCCCCATGGGGCCCCACTAATAATACGTATGGCTCTTTTCTGAAGTATATCTAGTTTACTAAGTCTAGATGTATAGGTTGAGGCCCATACAATGCAACAGTAAGAGAGGTAAGGATAGACCAGCGAATAGTACAACTGTGTTCGTATTGCCAACGGAAGCTTGTTCGCAGCACGATAGATTACTCCACTACTCTTTGCTATCTTCGTTGCAATACTCTTAACATGCGACTCCCAAGTTAAATGTTGGTCAATAATAACTCCTAGGAATGTAGTGCTATTAACTCGATTAATACTATGATAGTTTATTAAGAGATGAACTGCAGTATCAGGTGGTTCAACTTTCCTGTGTGATTTGAATATCATAAACGCCGTCTTATTAGCATTGAGGGACAATTTATTGAGCATGCTGAAGCTGTAAGATCTGAATTTGTACCAGATTAGCCACTGGTACTACACTGGGTTGGGTAAACCCTGCCTAAGATCTTTGGAGCAGGAAATGTCGACCGCCTGCCAATGCTGGTTTCAGGTGATGGTGTGAATAAGCTCCTCTTTGTGCCCAAATTAGCCTTTGGGACAGGATGCAATGAATTCATAGTCGTTCATATTCTTCTGAAGTTGTGAAAACTCAAAGTTGACAAGGTTCAAGCCTTGAGCTTTGATACAATGTCAACACTGGGCATTTCAACGGATTGTGTGTTCTGCTGGAAGACAAATAAGCTGAGAGCTCTTGTGGTTTGCCTGCCGTCATCATGTAATGGAATTGATTTTAGCCAAGTATTCACCTTGTGCCGCAGTCCACCTGTTCTCCATAAATTCCAATCTTCAAGATATTTAAAGCTGCTGGGAAGGTGTGACACGTGTCAACTTCTGAGGACTGAAAGTCATATCCGGCACTGCAGCCCCCCATGAAACAGCGTCAGTTTTCTCAAGGAGTTTGCTGAAAGAAAGTCAGATTCAGAGATCAGAGACAACAGTACTACCAAGAGCTCATTGAGCTGACAGTGGTTGTCCTTGGAAGTCAGTCTTCAATAATTCACCGGAGAGCCCTGGTCAAATTCACCATGCACATTGGATGTCCAAGTTATCGTATGCAATCAAAAATCTACCTTTTTCGCGATCAACCTGATGTATTCAAGAAGAAACTGATTCATTGATTTTTGAAGTTTGGTGCCCTGTTTTATGCAAAGGCATGGACAAAGGCCCCACTTGCTGCTGAAGCTCCAGAACAAGATCTGTCACTTTGGATTGGTCTAGGACTATATGAGTCTATTGACTGTGAGGTTATAACGTTGCTGCCAGGAAGGTCCTAGAAAACCACTTGTGGTACCTTTCAGACGAGGCTGTAGGTCTGGCACTGTTCTCAGACCAACTTCATGTTACAGATAAAGTGAAGACTGTCGACAGAATGACTGCAAAACCAACTTCCTGTAACAGATAAAGTGAAGATTGTCGACAGAATGACTGCAAGACCAAATTCCTGTAACAGATAAAGTGAAGATTGACGACAGAATGACTGCAAGACCAACTTCCTGTAACAGATAAAGTGAAGATTGTCGACAGAATGACTGCAAAGCCTGGTGAAAGGAGGTGAGAAGTGATGCTAAGGTACTGAAAAAGGGGTTTGGGGGTGATTTTACAACCTAGTGAGCACTGACACTACTGTCACACCTGAAGATAAGTGATTTCTTTGTTACACTTCCACCAGAGAAATGGATTCAGAATGCGGATTACAGGCAAGGTAGAGATAATTCAGCAGTTGAGAGTGGTGATGACACGGCTGAGAGGATGTGAAGTTGTTCAAGGAATTCTACCGACTCATCACCAATGATGAAGAAGAAAAGCAGTTTCTTTTCCAAGTGGTCGAGGCAAATAGGAAAGCTGTTCTCACTCACACAACAAAGAAGTCTGCTGTTGTCGCGGGCTTGCAAAGCCTTGCAGTTTCTAGAGTCAAAGATGGAACGGGTGTTGAAATGATAAAACAAGAACAATCGACATTTGATATTCATGGACTGGACGATGTTTTTGACATTTTTGGACATTTCCAATTCATTAACCCTACTGACATTTTACAGTTCCATCTGGCTAACTGTTCTTGTATTACATATGTTGTCAATTTACAGTAATATTTTATCTATCTTGAAATAAAATGCATTTGTATGCTCAACACACTCATTTCTGCAATTAATGTCTATTTATCGGTATATGACAAAGTAACATAGTCCGTGAGCATCGTCTTCCAGTTGGAATTGGAAGCTGAAATTTTGTCTCAATAATACTATTTATAGGTGTAACAAACTGAGAGGGTGCCCTGGTTTCTAGGTTGAACTTTATTTTTTACCATGTATCTGTGGACCACCCTACTCACTACTTGCTTGGTTGCGATAAAAGATATTTATGTACAAAATGGTCTTGTCAGACCAGAACCAATGCCGAGCTGAACACACCTTTCCTATTTCTAAGGTTTTTAAAACATCCTATCTTGAACTACTTGTATCAAAGTGGTCAAGCAACACGTCTTTAACTATCCCTCTACCAATCAACTTTATCAGTGTATCAATGCAGGCCATACATAATAACATAGACTAACATAACCAGAAACACCATATATTTACACAATGGTCTACATGTATATATTCACAGTTACGAAGATGAGGGAAAGGAAAGCACTTATCCTTTGCTTTTCCAACACCCTTCTCTTCAGACACAGTTTGCCTGCATCAGTGCTTCCGACCATCTTCCCCCAAGTGCTCCTCTCGGCTTTGCTTTCATGTTCAGTGAGTGACTAAAGATCTAAATGACCTTTCCTCTCTTTCACATGCACAACCACCCATCCTTCATATGAAGCCCAGCTCAGATAGGGCTTATTGATAAAGACCATTTTATGACAGTGTTACTGACTCATCAAAGGTTGCACTTGCATCAAAGGAACAAGAAGGCAATCTTGTTGAAGGCTCCACCTTGCTCACCAAGGATTCAAAGTAGATTGGTCTCGAGGTAAGTAGTGACCTGCTGTGACATTTTCAGAATACTGTTCAAAAGCACACAAAATCTTATTCATACTCAAAGAATTACTCCACATTTTAGATAGAGATGTAGTCTATATTTTTCATAATTGATCAGACACTCGTTTTTTCTATTTTGTTTTTAGGCTGCTATTGTTCGAGTGATGAAAACAAGGAAATCGATGAAACATAATGATCTGTTGGCAGAAGTAGCTCAACTGCTCCAAGCACGTTTCCGTCCAAAGTTCCAGAATATAAAGGTAACCATTCTGCTATATCCTATTTTCTAGTTGGCCCAACAAGTTGGTCTTATTTATAATAATATAATAATTATATAATAATCTGTTCTTTAATTAAGCGCCTTCAAACGCACTGCGCTGTACAGTAAACATACATATAGTAGAAACGGCAGCCACACAGGGCGCCTTACATACATGTATACAATAGAAGCACATGATAACAGTTTTACAGGAGTCGAATATAACTGTTTATGCGGCAGCCACACGGCGCCAATCACGGCCTACTATTCATTTAACCACCGCTACCACCTAGCGAGTGGAAGGCTGAATAAACCTTACGGGGTCTACTGGGTTCGATCTTGGTACCTACAGCTCTTCACGCCAGTGTGTTATCCATTACTCTACGGGGCCCCCCATGATATGAAACTTGTACTTTTTGGATTTTTGGCTAATCGAGGTGTGAATTTGAAAACCAGTAAAGCAGATGGACTTTAAACATGTCAGTTTTGAGTTGGCCAGCATTTTCCAACTTAATCAAACTATGAATCACTAGATTGCAATTTATAACATATTGGTGAAGGTGTCTAGTAGTACGACTTTTTGTTAGCATTAGCAGTTTGAATTATTGACTAATTCTGTCAATTCACCCAGCCCATTTGTTTAAAGATAGAATTAACAATGTAGGGTGGTCCATGATCTTTTGTTCATGATTTACATGCTTCCGTCACTAACACCTGTATCACCATAAACAGCTCAAGAAACATTCTCAGTTTAAGTTGCATCTGTTAATACTTTAATGATGAGAGTGTACTAAAAGTGACTGGGAAATCAATGCAGCTCATTGTTAAAGTGTTAAGATATGTTAGATAGCAACTATGCTTCAGCACCTTTGATGGTGCTATATAAATGCTTATGTACGTAATACATGCCATTTCTTTATACTTCTGAGACATATAGGGTCAAGGTGCAATAATGTGTGAGCAATCTTGCCACCCAATTAGTCCCCAGAGTCAGTCGTTAAGGAACTGACTTGACAACTGAATTGAAGAGTCAGCGACTGACTTAGCAACTTAGTCAGCTGGCTGTAGACATTGAAATCAGTGTATATTCAATGCTACGTTTGCCTAAAGAACAGATGCCATTTTCAACGAAAACGATTGTGTGACATCATGCAAAGTTGCAGACCACTTGGGCAGGTAGTGAGTAAAGAACTGGTGATCTGACATTGACTGATTGCTAGACCGTTAGTCTGGTGCACTGTGACTTGTACCTTATAAGCAAGTGTTGCTGTCCTTGTGCTGATGTCTTCGTCAGAAATTGAAATTGTTAAGACTGCGAATAAAACAATCCACAAAATATTGACGTGATTGAAGTTGCTAGCAGTCAGTAGCTTAGTGACTGGTTTCAATTTGAGGGCTTGGCGACGGTGGCGGCACTGGAAACTTTCACCGAAGTGTCATGATTATTTCTTTTATTT